>VHZZ01005163.1:42011-58809 GCA_009801015.1 Silene noctiflora
GGGTCGGAAAACCGTATCACAATGAGTCAAAAAGATAAGGGAAACATGACTAAATATATCTATATCACGCAGCTATCGATTTTAAAACTATATAGTATAATTAATTTGTATAGATTTATTTAATTACATTGAAATTCCTTGATTTTTGGAATATATATAGTATTGATTGATATCTTCATCGATCATATTCCAATTCATTCCATTCCATGCTATTGGACCAAACAAATGGAAAAAATTAAGTTTGTGTTTAGCCTAATTTGTAAAAGTGTTTTTGAACTTAAAAATATTTTTTGTCAAACACAATATTTTTTAAAAGTTACAAACAAATTCTCAAAAGTTAAAAATTCATATTTTTGCCCATAAAAATAAAAACAACAATTTTATGCTTCTACTTTTAAAAAACACTTTTAGAAAATTAAGTTTGAAAAAACAAAAACTCATTTTTGAGAAGTGAGGTCAATTTGTTTATACGGGATATTGAAATATATAATTGTATTTCTTATTATTTATAAGAAAAATATTTAATTTTTTCTACTTTAATTTTCTTAACATGTGACTAGTGGACTAATGTTAGAAAAACCGATATGGGTATTATTAAATGTGCGATTTTTTTTTGGTCAAAAACTACCTTATATTCGGGATATTTTTACAAAAAATACGTTACACTATTTTTTTTTGTTTTTAACTACCTTTGTTTTCTTTATTTTTGGTTAATAACTACCTATGCGAAGAGTTTAGATAAAGTTGGTTAGTTTTTTTTTTACTTTAACTTATCTTACATGACTCTTTTATGTTCAAATCTTGTTTAGGAGCGATTTTGGGAAGATATGATATACTTACGCTTAACTATAATAGATGTTCATAGTTATTTTTGAAATGTGAAAACATAAACTTTTGCTTTTTTGAAGTTAAATTGCGGTATGTACGTAGTTAATCATTGTTGTTTGATGTTATAAGAGTCATATGAGATAGATTAATCTTGCTAAATCAACTAAAACTCGCTATATTTTCAGCTCCATTCAGTTTGTTTTCATTTAATTCAATTCAGCTATTCTCTTCACAAATTAACTCTTACTCCGGTTTAGTTTGGTTCAGCTCCATTAAGGCTTTGTTCTTTTGGACTGAAACCGTCTGCACTGTACGTCTGTACTAAACTTAGTGGAGCTGAAATGAACTGAATTAAATTGAATGGAGCTGATTTGAACTGAACTGAAGTAAGAGATAATTTGTGAAGAGAAAAACTGAACTGAACAAAAATGAATCGAGCTAAACTGAACTGAAATGAGTTGAAATTAAGTCTAAAATAACAGGCCCTAAGTTCAGTTCAGTTCGGACATTTTCAGTAAAAAAAAAAGGCCTTAGACCATGCCCAAGCATGGTCACCAACCAGGTCGTGACCCTGTTGGGTCATGCTAATGACATAATGAAGTAGTAATAAGAGGATATTTCGGGTGACCTTGAAATAGTCGGGGTCAGTTTGTGATCTTGGGTTTAACTATTGGTAAATATTGATGACCTTACATGTGACCATTTTGTATTGGTTTACAACATTAAACAAAAAAAAAAGAGTACAAAGCTGCTGAAACAACAATAATGTGTGACAGCTTGCTTCCCTTCCCTATGTTTCCTCTTTAATTTCTTCATCCTTTATTTCTGCACCCCTACAGACAACCATAACATTAAAGGTGAAATAAAAAAAATCACAAAAACTTTAGAAAAAACACTATAAAAGCTGAAGTAAAATACTGCAAATTAATAATTTTTTTTAATCTTCTATCTAAAATAAATTACAAAAAAAAAAAAAAAATAGAACCCAAAACACTTAATAAGTTATGTAATTTTAAATATATTATGGATTTAAAAGATTTTGATAATTCAAGTTATGCTAATGACGATTATATCCGGCTGACCCGACCCAATTGTCTCGGTCTGTCCGTCACCAACAACAACCCACACATCTTGTCATTTCCACAACATCACAAAAACACAAAACCTCCCTAAACCACACTTTAGGGTTTAACAAACACACCACCCCAACCATGTCTCTCTTCCGCCTCCTCAACCGCCGCACCACCACCTATCTCACCCGTACCCTCCACCGCAACCCACTCCCACCACCACTCCCACTCCCACTCTCACTCATCCTAACCCGCACCTTCTCCTTCTCCTCCGCCGAAGAAGCCGCCGCAGAACGCCGCCGTCGCAAACGTCGTCTCCGTATCGAACCTCCACTCCACGCTCTCCGTCGGGATCCATCTCTCCCTCGCCCACCACCCGACCCGAACGCCAAACGGTTACCCGACACCACCTCGTCACTCACCGGTCCGCGGCTTAACCTCCATAACCGGGTTCAGTCCCTCATCCGCGCCGGCGATCTCGATAACGCAGCCACGCTCGCTCGTAACGCCGTCTTCTCCAGAACTCGCCCAACGGTGTTCACCTGTAATGCTCTCGTCGCGTCTATGTACCGCGCCGGTTGTTTCGACGATGCGGTATCGCTTTTTGATTATTTCTTTCGGCAAAACAATATTGTTCCGAACATTGTTTCCTATAATTTTTTGATTAATACTCATTGTGATTGCGGTCGCGTTGACGTGGCGCGTGAGGTGTATAACACGATTCTAGCCGACGCGCCTTTTGGGCCGTCTTCTGTTACGTTTAGGCATTTGACTAAGGGGTTGGTTGAGGCGGGGAGGATTGGGGATGCAGTGGATATGTTGAGGGAGATGTTGAATAAGGGATTGGGAGCGGATTCGATTGTTTATAATAACTTGATTAAAGGTTATTTGGATTTAGGGGAGTTGGAGAAGGCGAATGAGTTGTTTGATGAGTTGAAAGAGCGGTGTTTGGTGTATGATGGTGTTGTGAATGCCACTTTTATGGAGTGGTTTTTTGTTCAGGGGAGAGGGAAGGAGGCGATGGAGTCGTATCGAGGTTTGCTTGATAGGGAGTTTAGGATGACGCCTGTTACGTGTAATGTGTTGCTTGAGGTTTTGTTGAAGCATGGGAAGAAGAAGGAGGCGTGGGAGTTGTTTGATTCAATGTTGGATAATCATACTACGCCGACTTTTCAGGCTGTGAATTCGGAGAGTTTTAGTATTATGGCGAATGAGTGTTTTAAGGAGGGGAAGTATGATGAGGCTGTTGCGACGTTTAGGAAGGTTGGGACTAAGATGGGGTCGAGGCCGTTTGTTATGGATGTTGCTGGGTATACTAATATGATTGTTAGGTTTACGGAACATGGGATGCTTGGTGAGGCTGAGAAGTTCTTTAACGAGCTGCAGACAAAGTCGTTGAGTCATGATGTTACGGCTTATAGGACGTTGATTGATGCTTATTTGAAGGAGAAGAGGATTGATGATGCGTTGGGGATGTTTAACAGGATGGTTGATGTTAAGTTACGAGTGATTCCCTTGTATGCTAATAGATGGTTTACCGAGTTGATTGAGAATAATAAGGCTGTGGAATGTGCAGCGATTTTGACAAAGATGGGGGATGCGGAGGTGAAACCCGATGCTTCGACGTATGAGATTGTGATTAAAGGGCTGGTTGGAGTTAGTGCCTTTGATGCGACTGCGGATATGGTTAGCCAAGCAATGAGATATGGCGTTGGTGTTAGTCCTTCGCTTCGGGAGTTTTTGTTAGAAGTCTTTGAAAAGGAGGGAAGAAAGGAGGAAATGGAGAAACGTTTGGATGAGAAGAGGCAGGGGTATTGGCAGCAACCCCGCCCTCAACATTCTGGACCACCTAGACCAGTAGGACAGTTTTCACAGAACACAGGATCAGGCCCTGCGGGAAACCATGGGGCACTAGGTACCGCGGGATTCTCAGGCCCATCAAGGATGGGAGGATATCCAACGTCAGCTGGTCGGGAAGGATATTCGGCTCCAGCTGGGCCAGCGGGATATTCGGCTCCAACAGGGCTGACAGGATATTCAGCGGGTTCAGGGACTGGAGGATATTCAGCTGGCTCAGGGACGGGAGGATATTCAGCTGGCTCAAGCACGGGACGATATTCGGCTTCAGCAGGGCCAACGGGTTATTCAGCTGGCTCGGGGGATGTTGGATATTCAGCTCCAGCAAGGCCGACAGGATATTCAGCTGGCTCAGGGGCGGGAGGATATTCGGCTCCAGCAGGGCCAACAGGTTATTCAGCTGGCTCAGGGGCGGAAGGATATTCAGCTTCAGCCAGGCCAGCGGGATATTCAGCGCCAACAGGCCCAACAGGTGGGATGGGAGGATATTCGACCCCGTCAGGTTACACGGGATATTCAGCCCCGTCAGGTTACACGGGATATTCAGCCCCATCAGGGCAGACAGGATATTCAGCCCCATCAGGGCAAACAGGATACTCGGCCCCATCAGGGCCGACAGGATATTCAGCCCCATCAGCCCCATCAGGGCAAACAGGATACTCAGCCCCATCAGGGCCGGCAGGATATTCAGCCCCATCAGGGCAAACAGGATACTCAGCCTCAGATAGGACAGCTTGGGATGGTGGATTTCAAGGGTCAGCAGGCCCTTCAGCAAATCCAGTAGGACCAGGCCCGACAGAACTACGAGGACAAGCAGAACAATTGGGAAGGTACCCGGAATCCGGGTATAGACACAATGGTTAAAGAAACATGGTGATGTGTTTATTATGGGTTATTGTGGACCTTTCAAAATACCTGGTGTGGCTCGATCGGTATGAAGTTTAGCGTCAGATTTGTCACTGACGTTATTAGGTGTTCATTCATTTGATACCTCTTGGAAAATGTCTTGGAGCTTTAGCTTGCCTTTTCAAGGTTGTCAGGTAGATTACACATTGAACAATTTTTTTTTTTCCAAGAAGAGATAATAGTTGATTCTTATTGAGTTCCTGCTAACAACAATGTCATCTTATGAGGAAGTCTATGTTAGTGAGAAACTGTAACTAATCGACAACATATCACCTATATGGCTATATATCTGTCTGTCTTCAGTTTTGCTGTTGTGTCGTACTAGTGACTTTTCTGCTTTGATTGTCAGAAGTTGACACTTCAGATTTTATAAGGCTGGGTATGAAAATTGTTCAGAAGAAGTTTTGTATGAGCTGAAATTGTCAAAGGAGTAAAGCATAGTTTCCTCTAGTTCTTGAAGCAAATTTTGTGTTTTTTGTTACAAATGGACTTTGCAGATCTTCGTGTTTCAGGACTCCGATACTGTTGGCGACTTGGTGAGTCGTGTTTTATTTTGTGGTTGCTAAAAAGCAATTTGCTGTCTTCCTTTTTCTGCTTGCTATCCTACCAAAAATGTTATCAGGTCAGTTCGCAAGTTCTTGCAATGATGATCAGAGTACCTTATATATTTTTTTCAAGTTCAGTGGAGATTGCAAAGTTCTTGCGGTGGTTTGTTGGTAGGATGCTAAGGTAGCTTCTAGAGCTCATTAAACAACAGATTCCGTCTGAATGCATTTTTCATCAACTGAATCTCCAAAATCATCCATGGTTCATGGCGGATTGCTGGTTTGCTGCTGGTTTTTTACGTCTATGGTTCTAACTATAATGTCAGCTGTCATTCTGAAGCCTGAAGGAAGGATTCTCTTGCCTCTTTACCAAGAATTATTTCTTTTTGTACTTGGAAATGTTACTTCAGTGAGGGAACAGCTGGTTTTGATCGTGTTGCATAATGTATTGTCGATTTACTTTGGTATGTACTTTGATGGTCTTTTGACGTCAACTTCGACCATTAATCTCTTCAATTATAAGTCATGTTTTCGGATTCCATTTACAAAATTAGTTTATACAAATCTGAAAGACGAAACCACCTTTGACTCTTAAATTTGGAAGAGACGTTTCATTGGAGCAATACACAATAAATAAATGAAGAGTAAAACTGAGGCATTATTTCCTGCTAGAAAATGCACCAACATGAATAATATCCGAGGGAAGCCAATTCTACTTCCTAAATTGATTTTTACACCGACATTTGTGGCAGTACATTTTCCAACGCTCTTCTAACGGGTGCAAAACAGAGTGGTCGGAGTGTATTAATCATTTCACAAGGAACAAAAATGAAGATTTGAATCCTGTTGGATATGTACAGTTCGAGTTTGGGGAGTTCCTTCACAATATGTGTATAGGCTGTATATTTGGGTGGGACTTGGGAGTGAGTCAATATATATCTAGTAACTCGAAACTATACTCATGGAGTCATGGGGTTGTTTGTTGATTATTTTGTTTGTATATATCGATCCAACACTTGCTATTCTTCACTGCATCATTCCATCTCTGGCGGAACAACTGCATTTCAATATACGATTGTCTCCTTACCTGCAATTTATCCAAACATCCTGAAAGTTACAGAAAACTCGACGGTCTCACATGTGAGATCAACCCATTAAGTGGCAATCCACGGGCATATCACATGAGTGGTAAAAGGGTAAACAAAACTCAAAATTCTGCAACTTTGTGAGACATTACGATCAATTCCATTATGTATACTACAAGAGTTAAAAGATGCAATTACATAATGTTAGGGCATACTAAACCCTTAATGCACTCATAACTTAACATCTCGACAAGATAGTCTTGATCCCAATATATATAGTTGGCTAACATGTATCATCGTCTAAAGTCAACAATTTTGGTTTGTACTTTTTGTGTTTCGATCGGGTTTGGGTTAGGTCAATTCAAGCCAGCTCTGCCCAACTAATTACGTAAGGTCATCAAAAATCAACATCATGTGTCTGATACATAGCGCCACGATGAAGACTTTAGAACTTCACGTGATCCACGTTGCAGAAAAATGTTTAACAAAATTTGTAGACAGCCTTATGCATCTAGTAACTTTGTTAATACAATAAGAACAAATGAAACTTACAGCAGATCTATTGTCAATCCTGGATGATTCAGATAATCCCTGCAAATAAAGTTACTTCGGCATCAGACAGATTTACCAAGTCAAAGAAAACAAGGAGGCAACTCATAATCAAGATGTGCACCAAAACTTCCTTAAAACTCAGGTATGAAGTTACTAAGAAACAAAAAAGGCTGCAGGCAATAATAACCGGAATTACTTCTACTAGATGTTTTCGTAAAATCATAAAGATAGGCATAAAGCCATAAACATAGCAAAGTTTGAACTATAAGATTGTAATAATTAACAAGTGGCTGTAAAGATAAGGGGAAAACAGTCAAAGAGTTAAGACAGTAAGTTCAGAGGCTTCAGAATTCAGACCATTCGAGCGACAATAACATTCTTTGGCAACTACTCATAATCTATTACGGTATAAATAATAGACAGTATTTTACTGGAGTACAATTAGAGTACTTTGGCGTACGCCTGGGAATTTTAAGAAGCAAGGAACAATTTTTTTTTTTTGAAGCGATCACGTTTGGCCAGAGGTCTCAACTTCGATTCCCCGAGAAATGCAGCAGTATAAAAAACTCAGGAAGGGGGCATTGCTGCCCTTATGGTCCTCTCGGCTCAAACCCAATCTAAACCCAATTATTCAAACAAATACAAGACTTATCATTGGTGCTCTATAATTCAAAAGCATAAAGGCTTTATTTGGGAATACAAGTAGCATAATCAATAAGTTGTGACAACATAGTTTAGGGAATGTCTTCTGCATCAGAGAACATTTAAACTTGCAGGTCAGGATACATAAAAAGAAACCTACATCCCTTTTCTCCAGGACGCCAAGCGTTGGACGCCCAAGATGGACAATGTACTCAGAATCCACCACTCCTACATTCTTTGCACGATCACCCTGAAAAAGAAGAAGAGAAAAACTAAATACGAAACACAAATAACAACCGCATGAACATGGCAATAGTAATTGTTGGAAAAATAAGTCACCTGCGCACAATATCCGAGCTGCCTGTCCAAGCCCCAAGCATGGATCAGATCATTCTGCATGGAGCCATGGAGTATAATAAACACTATGAAAGACTGCTGAACACTACTCAATTCATGTACGTGTTTGGCTAAAGTAATTTTGTCAATTAGGAAATGGATATCCATGCTAACAACGGCAAGTACTTTCCAAATCTGCTGTCAGATGAAAGAATGTACCTGGATCATGTACCAAACACATTGCCAAGCTGCTTTTGAGAAGACAGGCGCCATCATTTCTACCCAGCTGCATCATTGTCGTTAAATGAGAATAGTTAACACAAACAAGCATAAGAACTATCCTGTGGCAGTTTACTTGAACAAACAGATGAACTCGTTGCTAGCAAAATTTAGAATGCTTACCCTAAGCACGGAGGAGCTGAACTGTTTTTATCACACCTTCCACTGCCTTTAGTCTTGTAATATCTTCTGCACAACCAACCGAACACCCCAAAAGATATGAGACCTCTGGCCAAACGTGATCGCTTAAAAAAAAAAACTTTATTCAAGTATGAAAAATAACAATCATCAAAGTATATAAAGTGAAATTAATGACTGTAGATCAATCATCAAAGTATATAACTAGAATGTAAGTAGTTGAAGAAGAAAGTGAGGCCTTCTATATGAGACATAGAGACATTAGCTACCTATGAACTCCTGCTTGCTGACTGCGGGCAGTTAAAGGGTGATGAACCACTGACTTAGCAGGATCAAGAGCTGGTTGTGAAATCTCGAGTCCTTCATCTTTGAGGATGCTTATATACCTGAAAATTTATGAAAATTTTATTCAAGTATGAAAAAGGGGAAATGTTAAGACCAGATGTAAGAATGGTCAATGGATTTCCAAAAGAAAAATGGCCTAGGTTACGCTCTGCCACCCCACAATTTTAGTCTTAAGAGGCGTGAGGTGCATCAATGGCCTGACCCATAGGCATGAGACTCAGGGTGAAGAGGCGCGCCTCATGCAAACAAATATGTTCTTCAGAACAAAGTTTTGTACCACACTAACTATAAAGAAAGGCTAATATGTGAATACGTAAGAGAGAGGGATTTTGGGGTAACGAGAAGGGATAATGTGCTTCCTGCCACTTCGGTGCGTTTCTGTGGCCCACAGCTTTTTCGGTTAGCATCTCACTGCGACTGATGGCTGCGTGCGGTTTTAGGTCTTAGCTCACAATGATGATAATCAACTACAGATATGTTTACAGTCGCTAAATGCTGTCAAGGGACTAGTTTTTGGTGGTTTTGGTTTGCCATTTACGCCTCTTCCCTTCACCTTAGAGTGAGTAATGGCTAAAATATGAGATGATCACGACTTTTTGAAAGATGCATAGTGAATTGGTAGCAGACGCATACAACACAAAGCACACTAAGACCTATCGAGCCCTCTTGATGGCCTTTCTTTGAAAAAGTTGCAGATTTCAAACCAAGGCATCTGTATACAGATGAATTGCTTAAAAAAAGGCTAAAAGCTTATCTAAAATACTACGGTACAAAAAAATTGCAAACAAAAACTTCGGTCGAAAGATAACTAGTAAAAGAAAAGGGAACACAAATGAAAGCTATAGAAGCAGTGTAACCTTTGTGGATGAAAATTCTCAACATCAATATCTTCATCCCAAAGGAAAACATAATCGTATTCTGCAACAATATCTGGATGCAAGAAGCGTTTGGCAAACCACCTGCACAGAAAAGAGTCAACTGTAGTTTTAGCCTATGTTAAAACCTCAGTGATAGTACTTGCACTAACAAAATGAAGTTTGAAGCTCGTAATTCACCATTTTGTTTGATTCTTAGCAGATACATGTATCACACGATCATTCCATTTCATGTCGCTCCATTCATCCACAACACCATCATAGTGAAAAAGCATTACAGCAAAATCATGTCTCAAGAACTACAAAATTATTCCACAACTGAATTAGTAGTGAGAATGAATGACTATCGACATGTGACCTTGATAGAAAACAAAGAAGTCCTCACCTTTTCGACAATATTATTAACAATGTCTTTCTGCTTTATTCCCACTGCCATTGCCAACAAGTTTGAAAATGGCTTCAACTTATCCTATCATAGAACAATTGAACTAAATATGATGATGCCTAAGAGAATGAATCAAGATTCAGTAAGTACTCTCCGATGTAATCTCAGTATATCATACGTACGCTTGATACAAAGCTTACTCCAGGTATTCAACCATTATCTACACATACCGCGATTCAAGGAAACTATGCTTGCTGTTAAAAAGTTTAATTTTTGATAATTTAACAGCTAATATGAAACGAGTCACGGCACACTAAAATTTGGAAAAAAATTTGATGCCACAATTGGGAAAAAATCACACTAAAATTTTGATATGAAGCTGCTTTTTACCTTGGCGGTAGAAAAATCCCACAACGGTCGCATTTCCAGGTTGGATGTCTGTACGACAATGCCCTCAGGCAATGCCTCACTTCCCTGGGGTCTGCATTGGTTCTAACAAATCAAAATGAACAATAAATATGATGTATTTATAAAAAAATGTTATGAAGGCGAAAACTGAACTAACTACCTTGCAAACATTGGATTTTGCATGCAGAACACCTTCCATTGGCCATTTAGATATTCTCTGGAAAGAGTTTTCAGATCATAATAATGTCAAGGTTATGCCAAAAATGTTCTAGGAAAAGCATAATGAAAATTTATACACTACTGAAATCAATTTCTTAAGCAGTAAAACGAGTAATCTCTAAGCGATTATATTCCTCAGCACTTAGAGATGGATATCCTGGTTGAAACAATATTCCACTCAGCAATAACTCAAAATCATACACGTCTATTCCTCATCACTTAAAGACGGATATGGACACTTACTCTAAATAAACAGAAAATATCTCTAAATGATTATATTCCATGTATGTTAAATGATTATATTCCATGTATGTTACTGTTCCGTTTAGTTCACTAAGCAAGCAGTTGAAGAACAAACAAAATATAGAGAGAATCGGGTATTGTCCGTCACAAGCATACTCTTCACTGATTATTTGATGTCTAGAAATCTCAGACACAAGCATATTCTTCACTGACTATCTGGTATCTAGAAGTCCTCTTGTCGAGTCAAATAGGCCTTACTTTAAACAGAACGGTCGAAACTGAACCAGACATCTTTGCACTTCATGAATCTTATAAGCCAATACAACATCCTAGAGTCTAGAGAGATGATGGCCGGGTCTCAACACTCTCCTCCTAATGACATATCATGGAAAATTTTGGACCATCTGATTCAGATGAATGTCAAGTTTCAGTAAGAGGTCCCGCCTTTAGAATTAAACAAGTAACATTGCCTAGCCAGTGCCTCAAAAGTTTTCGTCTAAGGCAAGGTATGTAGTGGGGGTACTCCACAGTACAAACGCAACAAAATTCATGTGTCATTTTGCTATATTCTATCATATTCCGTAACCAAAGAATAATTATGTAATTGTAGTTTATGCACAGCATATGCAGAATCAAGATTTTTCATCAAGCTGAAGTAAGAGACTGACTTCCTTGTAGTCCTTTGCAACCAAACCGCTCCCAGTGAAGTATACTATGAAAATTAGAGACGCTCCAACAACAATAGTGTATAAATACGAACGATTCTTTGAATCTGACAATGAACCAACCTGCGGAAGAAAAATGATTTTCCAATCAACAAGGATTTATACAGAAATATGAGCACTGCATGTCACATTATAGTCTATCAGTAAAGCTGTAATTAGATCACTAAAAGCGAGTCATGTATGAGACGATCCAACATGTGACACCAATCCAAATACTTACGCAAGACTTGTTCGATTAAATGATTAATAGATTCATCTCATATACGATTTTGTGGAACACTAATTACATGATTTTAAACAATAATTCTGCAAACCCAACAAGACAGGAACCCCATCAAATAAAGGACATAAATTTGTTAATATTCTGAATTCCCTGTAAAATAGGAGGAACACAAAATTGAACTCAGGGAACAGAGAACAGTGTCGGACATTTTTCCTTTTCTTTTTTTAACTTAAATTAAACATTATATCCATTGAATATTTTAGTAATATTATTTACCTAGAATTTAGAAACTTGTAAAATATCTTAGCTATAAAATTGCAAACAAATTTCTAAATTTCTTAACAAGTCAAATTCAGCAAGTTAAGACTAAGACAATACTCTGATCCCTTGGTAAAATTTTATATCGATTTTTCTAATATGCATATTTGGGTAGACATTATTAATATGATAATATCGACACATATTAGAAAAACCGTATAACGATACAAAAAATGGAAACAAAACGCATCACAATTTACAACCGTAACTGAAAAAAAAAGGTAAACTACCCAAAGAGTGGGTAGATGAAACAAACCATAACCAACCAAAATACAACAACATTAACCCAATTCCTCAATAACTCCCGTAAATTGCGAGGTAAGGGGTGGTCGGATACTCGGATGTACACAACCAAAATAATAAAAGGAAACTAAAAATCCATGGAAAAAATAAGAAAACTTACAGAAACTGAAGAAATCATGTCTGATGAAGCAAAACCACCATGGAATCCACCAAAACAAAGGTAAAATAAAGGTAAAAAACCCTTTTTTTCACTAATAATGGGAAAGTAAAGGCAGAAATAAAAGCAAAGACTAAATAAAAGTCTAAGCGAAGACTAAATTTAACAGCAAAAAGGCAGAAAGTTGCAGTAAAAAGGTAAAAAATGGAGTATTATTACAGTTATTATTTAGAAGAAGAGAATGGATATAATGAGGTAGATACTTGTACGATTGGATTCAATGATTCTTATTCTTAGAAAAGGTTTAGCAAAGTGGGTTACCTTTGACAATTCACAAAGCTAAAGTAACGAATATTGTTTTTATTATCATTCATTCATTAATTTTGTTGAATAATAAATCGGTATTCTCTCCCTTTCCTTTTATATGTCGGTTTTTAAAAACTAAAATAAAATAAAATTATTGGAAATATTAAAATATCAGTCAAAGGTATTAAATACTTCTTGGAAAATGAAAAAGAAATCTCTAAAATTAGAATATTAATTCCGGTTTTTGAAATATTTGACGAGTATTTGTATACAAACGATAAATAAATATAATAAAATGAACTTTTTTCTTTTTTAAATGTTAAATGTATTAAATACCTTTTGAAAAATGAAAAAAAAAAAATCTAAAGTATATTAATTTTGGTTTCTAAAAATCTTGCAAAGCAATTTGTAATACAGAAGTTGATTTTAAATGTAAAATGACAAATAAAATAAAGTGATTAATTTTTCTTTCCAAAAAGAAATATAAAATGAAACGCAGCAATGGGGCTAGAGAGGGGGTTTTGATTTTCGAAGTTTTCAATTAAGTTTTTCAAATTTTTTTCGGATATATTTTATATTATTTTTTATCCGCATCCCACTAATATTTTTCGCCCCTAAGCTCAAATCCGAACCTCGCAACTAAAACAGAGGGAGTGGAAAGTATGAAATGGAGGAAATGAATGGTTGATATAATGAGTTATATTTGAGGGTGGATTATTAATTTATTATTGGGTCAAAAGGTGATATAAATGGTGCTACGGTTATTTTCTCGTAAGTACGTAAATAATAGAGATGGAGGTGTCGTACGTACGTATGTGTAAATTTGTTTATGGTAGAGGACAGAGGTAGAGGTTACGTGGCCATGAAACACGGAACATTCTAACATCGTGACTCGTGTTTCATTTTATTGTTTGCTGATTCTCATTCTGTTCACTTTGCTTTCACACTTGTCACTTGCTCGAGTCTTATTTACGCTGTATTGGATTGGTCGACATGGAAGTCAAGTCCAAACTAAAAATACAACGCATCTATCTGTTTTAAAATTAAAATGGATAAATAGACAAATATATTATTTTTCTTATACACTAGTTTTAATTCCGTGTAAAAAAATGAACAGCTTGATTTTTAGAATATGACATATGAAAATAATAATTGAATGAAATGATGCTAAATAAACCTAAGTCGAGTTTGTAGTGGGTCAACTCTAGAAAATGAAAATTTCCCCCCCTTAAATCACGAACCTTAATGTGATTGTTGAAACTTGAGACCCAACTATTATATTTATTAGTTTTAATCCCGTGCAAAAAAATGCACGGGTTGACTTTTAGATAATATACGAAATATGTTAGTTAGTACGATAATTAGACGTCATATTCAGAAATGAAATAATGTTAAATAATCTAGGGCAAGTTTGTGGTGAGGTCAACTCTAGAAAATGAAAAAATAAAAATAAAAATTCTTAAATCAGGGGAACCAATCAAAAACCTTTAAATAACTTAGCTTTAATATTAAGGAGATGTCCTATTATACCCCTTCACTCCCATTGGGCATGAAAAGTTGTTATAGTAAGGAAATTTTTATATACCCAAGTGGTATATATTTTAATTCGTTTAAGGTTAGAATAGATAATGTCGTCTTAAATGAGACTTACGGTAATTAAAATTATTTTGGAAAAATGATGAATAAATGTTTGATTGAATTTTAATAAATGGACACCTATATTTTATATGAATTTTATACGCTCAATTAAAATACGAAGTATATTTTAATCGCTTCGGTAAAAAGTTATCTATTTTTATTATAGAGTTTCATTCAATAGTTATTTTTTTGTTTAGGTAAATTTTTAAGGATATCTTTCAAGTACAAGTGGATTATTGCGTTTAGTGTGGTCTATTCCAGCACACAAGTACAAAGTATTTCATAAGTTAATTGAAGGTTGCTTGGTAAAATGTGAGCCCTTTTTATTGAAAGAAATAATAGGTAGTTTATTCTGTTCACAAATAGTAGTTTATCGTGTTCATGAATAATATTGAAGATGTCTTAATCTAGTGATTAAGACGGAGGTATTGTGGACAATATGTTTCAGGTTCGAATCCCATATCCCCTCTATTGTAATGAGATTCATGTATATGTATTTGTAATTAGACCTGGCAAAACGGGTCAACGGGTCGGGTTCGGGTCAGGTCAATTCGGGTCGGGTCAGTTCGGGTTTGTCACATTATCGGGTTAGTTCGGGTCGGGTCGGGTCCTTTCGGGTTGTTAGTCGGGTCATTTTCGGGTCAAGCGGGTCGGGTTGTTTCAGGCCGGGTCATTTTCGGGTCAATGAAAAAGCGGGTCGGGTTATTTCAAATCAGGTCATTTGCGGGTCGGGTTAGTTGGAGTTGGTACGTTTTGCATCTTCGCATTTTTTTAATAACTAGCCATTTTTTTTTTCCGTTCCTTTACTTCTGTTAAATTATTTACTAACCGAGTATATATTATTTTTAGGATATTTTGTTTATAGTTTTTATTTGAGTTCATTATCAAATGTTGAAATAGTTAATACGAGATGTTTGTAAATTGTAATCATCTTCAAGTCAAACAAATTATCAATTCTTGAGTGCTTTAATATTGTAATGAGTTAATGATGGTAAGATAATCTCAACCAATTCCTTTTATTCTAGATGTAATGATGTATTACATTTAAGTATTTAACTTAACGTGGAAATAAATACGTTTAATAGTTTATTAATTAATAAAAATATTATAGACGGTTACGATATTATTACTAATAATTCAAATTTAAATCTTGGTGGATATCATGTTAATAAAGTTTGTGTATTATTACTAATAGTTCACATTTATTTACAACCATCATTTAAATCTTAATTTTGAAACGTTCACACATTCTTATACAAGTGATCTAATGATAGGATTATTTGAGATTGAATTATAACGGGATTCATTCACAACATATTACATTTTCTTTTTTACAGATTCACTTATCGACAAATTAGTAATAAGGGAGCTTGTCGCACGCGTGTGTCATATGCAAATAAAAAAAAAGGACAGCAAAAAAAGAAAATAATGGATGAGTATAAATTTTGTGTAAACAAAGTTTATACAATTTCATGCTAATTATTTTGTATTGAATTAAGCATTTTCAACTCCTTAAATTAATTTAGTACTAATATTGAATGCAATTTTAAATTAGCTATTTCGGGTCAATTCGGGTAATTTAAATCGGGTCATTTACGGATCGGGTGATTTCGGGTCGGGTTGTTTCGGTCCGGGTGATTTCGGGTCGGGTGACAACGGGTCGGGTCAGTGCGGGTCTAGCAAAACTCGGGTCAAGATCGGGTCGGGTCGGGTTAATTCGGGTTTTCGGGTCCCACAAGTCGGGTTAATTCGGGTCTCGGGTCAGCCTTTTCGGGTCGGGTCATTCGGGTCGGGTTGATTTTGCCAGGTCTATTTGTAATACGCAGTTATTTTGACTTACTTTCCGACTACTGTTGTATTTTGAATACAAATTGTACAACGAACAAGCCACAAATAATAACGGAAATGAAACAGTACAAAAGACGGTTTATAACACCCAATCGAATCACGCTAAACGCGCTTTCCTTAGAGTATTTCGACCCTATAGCCTTTGGGTTACACGAAATCTCTGTAGGATAAGACGATTTCTTTGTCTTAAGGCAAGAACAAAGAACAATTAACAATAAGAGAGTTTGTTTTACTTTGTTTTTTTTTCAAAATCTGAAAATTGTGTTAGTATATATATATTTTCCACTAACTTCCTCTTATATATATATATATATATAGAGAGAAAGGATCATGTAAGTCCACCTTACAACTTTGAGTCCATAAGTCCCATTTTGAGCCTTTAGATCATGGAAATAAATGGTTGAGATTAAGAGTAAAAAGCAAATAAAACTATTAAAATATAGGATAGGTTATATAGTTGTTCACAGGTCGTCCCGCCTATTAGGCCCGTCCCGCCCAGTCCTCTTATTTCGTGGGCTTAGACAAGTATTTTTTACCCGAAAAATTAATTGGGCGGGCCAAGCCCAGCCCGCCAAGTTAAATGGACGGGTATGGACAATAAGAAAAGCCCACGGGCCGGCCCATCAG
>VHZZ01005163.1:77934-93724 GCA_009801015.1 Silene noctiflora
ACACCCTCTCTCATGCAAACAATTTTCCTTTTTTTCCCCCCCTATAACGCACCTTTTCAGCCTTAATCTACACCATCCATCTATTTGATCCAATGACTCTTGTTAGGACTTAGGGACTCCATTATTATTAAGGACTTACATGATATATATATATATATAACATATATAATATAAGATAAAATGGATAAGTATGCTTTAGTTTGTTACGTATGAAAGAAACAAAATAATTGCCAAATAATGAATCACATGCCATGCATATGCATACAGGAAAGCAAGTACGTACCAAGAGGAAGACAACCCCGATCGGGGTCGCCGACCCCGTTCGGGGACGCAGTAATTTGATTTTTGTTCATTCGAATTTCGCTAAGTATAAATAAACCACAACCCTGAGCATATGGCCCTGATAGGGGATACCATATATCTCGTATATACTTACCGAACATGATAAACTTACTTATCATTACCTTATCCATTACATACATGAACTCGATATACGATTATGTGAGCATACACTCCGTATTCCCGACTCACATTATATCCATTACGAGCTCAAACCGATTTTGACATGAAAACCCAAATACACTTAAATGTCTTTGTGGTCAAAATCACCAACAACTACAACGGCACGGTGATCGAGAGGAGGCGAAAAGTAGAAAACTGTTCTCTTTAAGGAACATCTAAGTCTAAACAAATGTGCAAACAAATACAGTATGTCATTACAGAGGTGTAAAACACTTCTCAAATAAGCAAGCAATGGAGTACAAAAATAGCGGCTTCTTCGATTACCGTCTTCCTAAAACCTCAAAGCCATAAATTTCTACGGTAAGGCCCCTTCCATTCTGTACTTTTTCTGTGCTTTCGGGGGTTAAATATTACGGAGTAATTCTCAACAATGTGGTCTTCAGCTTTAGAGAATAGGGAACAAAATAGGCTGTTAACAGAGCCACAAAACACGTTAATGGGAAGACGTGAATCACCGGTGCGCAGTGGTATCGTTGACAGTACTTGGCTCAATCAGACAACAAACTCTGACAAAAGGATTGCGTTGTCAGAACTTTGGTCTTTTCTCCATACCTTAAACTTGGTAGCATAGCTAGGAGACAGTTCTTTCCATTTCTTGAGTGCTGACTTTGGACAAGGCCCCCTTTTGTCTCCAGCCGGACCCAAGCAGTACCATTCCGCTGTCTCTATTTCATCTGCCAAGGACTTTGTACTCTTCAGCTTCTTTATCTTACTATTGTCATCATCATCATCATCACTACTCAAATAAATTGTCTCGGTGGCTTCCGGGATGCCTATATATTATATATTAAAACAAGGTATCAATACAGCCTACATCCCTACACATATTTTTCATGCCAAAGAAACATACTATCTCCAATTATCTGGAATAGCTTATAGCTCACAAATATTTACAACATGCGAGGGAAGCAGTTGACAAGGGGAGGGTTAGGTTATTAGGTGGACTACAAGTGACACGGTGTTGCTTGATTTCAAGGTGTGAGAGTACAAAGAGACATTTCATAACTAAAGCTCGACAAATTTAGAAATGAGGCAAGTAGCCAAAAAAGAGGAAAATGATGAATTTCTAAAAAGATTGGCAGACTATAGAATCATTTGTTGGGTCCTTGCTTTTGATTGAATGGATGCACCAATTTTGATGGACACCTGAGAAATACACCTAAGTAGAAACAGCACCAATGTAAAAGTTTACCCGCTATATTGCCTTGAATGAGTTCTCTTGCTTCAAATTTCCTGGAGTCTTCACTGGCAGAGGAATCAAATGAAATATTAGCTCCACTGTCACTGGCATCTCCTGAAAAGTACATCGTGGGTCAAAATTACGGAGAAAATCATGAGCGAAAGAGCTTCATAATATACTTAACACAATACATTCAGACGTCAAAGACCCTATTACATTATTTTATGTCGAAAGATGCATTAGTATATAACAGACGTACACATCAGACTTTGAGCATCTTGTGCTAGATTAGGATGAAAATTTAAGCAGAACACCAAAGCATAAAGTAATCAAGATAAAAATGTCACCTTCTTTGATTTCTTGAGTTTGTTCGTTCACTTTGAAAGTCCCCGAGTCCCCATTTCCAGCAGAAACTGATGAAGTAACTGTAACAGCTTTATCATTCACATTTCCTGAAAAGCATACTCCCAAACAATGGTGCAGACAGTATCAGGAGCTCAATATTCTATAGAGAGTGGGGGAACTTTTCCCAGAGAAGAAGATACAAATGCTACCTCCTTTGATTTCTTGAGTTTTTTCCTTCACTTCTATTGTCCTGAGCTCCGCACTTCCAGCAGAAACTGAAGAAGTAACAGCTTCACTGTCTCTGGCATCTCCTGAAAAGAAGAAGTCCCAGTCAATACTTTGGAGGATGGCATGACTCATGAGCGCGAAGCTATAGAGAGTAAAGAGCCTTTCGCAGGCAAGATATTGTGTAATTAGAAAATAAACATTCTTTTGAACAACAGCTCACCACTATAGAATATTTCAAGCATCACCATCAAAGAAGAAAGAGCCTGTGAGGAATCTTGCCGGTAAATTTTTTCATAAAGAACTCCAAGAGAAATGTGTTCCCATATATTCAGGGTCTTAACTGATTGAACATGTCCTCTTTTTCCATTCACCTTTATGCCTCAAGCAAGAGTTCCATTCTATTCTCGTCATTTCCATAATAGCCATTACCAGGGTGTGTTGCTCGAACATAGTACATTAGCAAGGTAAACAAGGAAATATAAAAATGCAAGGGTAAAAAAGGTGGGTTTGCACTGTTTCTAATTTGTTTACCCATTTTTTAAATTATCAGTTAAGATTTAGGATGTAAGCATTACTTTTTGCTCTTCATTGTACCAATCATGCACTTTCTTTGCCCAATCATCATAGAAACTCCACAGTTTTGTTTTCTATAACCTGCTTCGAGTTAACCAGTTAACATTGAGAGTGAAAATTAACAATGCTAACTGAATCCCTCCTATCATTTTCCACACTACAAGTTTTTATTGTCGTCTTTCTCCATCTAAGATAGAGCAAGAAATTATTTAAGAAAGATAAAACATCAAAGGGCATCGGACTCTCCTAGGCCTACCTGCGAGATACTTCATCTTTAGCATATATCCCCATATTGAAATTTCCCCTCACAAAATCTGAAATGGGACTAAACGGAAAAAAAACGGAGGGAGTACTATTAGTATTACATGGACGTAGTTAACTGTCCAGTCTTTCATGATAATAGCCTGGTAAGGATTAATTGGGTTTTAACTCATTAGTGGGTATATCCCCTCACAGCACTCACAGAGTCACAAGCGTAATTTTGGCCTAGTAACAAGCCAGACAATAATCTCCGTAAACATACTCAGGGGAATGAACGTCAATAAATTCTGTTTCGTCCAAAAGAGCTGAAATGATGCCAAACTAACTAGGTGCTACACTCACTAAAATAACTAGCTAGAAAATATGCATTTCACCAAAAGACTCATCCAAAGCGTAAAGAGACAGAAGCTCACCTGTTTTCTCCCTTCCCATTAAATCTTCATAAGAAGCATCATTCACGAAATTCCTGCTTTCATTGTTGAGATTCAAATCTTCTGCTATCACTTCTGGTATTTCATTCATTAAACGCAACTGTTCATCTGGAAGCAAAAGCAGCTTTCTTCTCTCTGTATACTCCATTAATCTGACGAACTATTAAGACCAAACAAAAGGGAACAGAATGGGCTA
Organism: Silene noctiflora; assembly: GCA_009801015.1. Classification (NCBI taxonomy): domain Eukaryota; kingdom Viridiplantae; phylum Streptophyta; class Magnoliopsida; order Caryophyllales; family Caryophyllaceae; genus Silene; species Silene noctiflora. The sequence continues at coordinate 81,671 of VHZZ01005163.1, forward strand.
GTTTACCAGACATCATCTACTAAGGCAACGACTGAGCATCAAAAGAGATGAATCCACCATGTAGCAGACAATTAGAAGGCCTCTTGATTTTCAACACATTGTAGTTAGTTGTACAATGGACTAAAATCAACTACCAATAGAAACGGGAACCTCAATTATGCATCACTGAAATACATGAAGGTACTATCTAACCTTCTCTAAGCATAAAATAGGCAACTTTCCTATTCAACACTTGGCATGTTTATCAGGCTTCAAATTTACTAGTCTCTACCGCAGTTTTTCATCCATGAATTTTCCAGCTTTCATCAGAAAAGGCTGTCGTCAATGTTGTAGTTTCGTTAACAGATAATTCCAAGAAACTGGCACTTACTAGGGATTTTTATATTTGTGTGCTTATTTGGTTGACCAAAAGAGGTAGAAGTACCTTCGCTACCTAGTAAAGTACTAAAGTCAACTTCCTACCCAATGAAGTGGCTTACCTAGAGGCTGCTTGGTAACTGGGGTTCATCATTGCAAGTTCTACTTTCTACTTTCCTTGTGCAACAAAACATTTTTGTTTCAGATCAGTGTACTCACAATCTCTCGGAAAAACGAATTTGAGGGAACTTTATGCTTAATGTGCAATCAAGCTGAAAGCAAGCACAGACCTTTGATTTCACACACAATAGATTTTCAAGACTGATTGTATCTAGCAGCTTTATCAATCATTTACTCCTATTTGTTGTAGGATGTCAGTTGGAGCAGAGTTATTCTTGATCGTACTGCATTCTCTGAGAAGCACCAAAGTTTATCCTTAAGAGGAGAGTATATCAGCAAGAATTTATATACTCCTCTTATCCCTAACACCCACCTTCCAAGCATCACACATGTAAGTGCATTGGATATTGCATTTTTGTTATGGGCAAAAATAATGGATTGAAGGCCTAATTAACAAAAAAACAATTTTTCATATATACACATAATAAATTAATACTGGCAGAGCACATATGATCAACTCAGAAAGGATACTCTCTTCTCCACCCTTTCTCTTTTGCCCTGTCAATAAGATTCTTCAGCCGTGCGAGTTCCTTTACAATCCACTGAAGAGACAAGAAACACGGAAAGAAATAGAGTTTTAATAGAAAAACCAACAGAATGATAAATAATGTTGAAAAACAAGTTTCTTTTTCCAATGTCGATCATTGATAACTAAAAGATAAAGGAGAAATTGATCAGTTAGACAGGCCAGAACAGTTAGCATAACGGGTATCAAACTATCAATAAACACCCAGCAGAATAAGTTATATTACGAAGGTTGATACGTGGCCCAACATTACCAATTACCTATGAAGAAGCCTTTGAAACCAAAACAAACAACATTAACATCAGAGTCTTCAAAATTATCAGGGAATGTTTGACATGTATCATCCATAGAAGCCATCAATAACCAGTTGCATACATAAAATAAATGAAGAAAGAGAAGTGGGAAAAGGAAAAGAAAACATGATAAATGGTTAATCTATTTATATAAGCTATGAGACTCTTAGAAATAAAAACACGGAAAAAATTTAACCCGTGAGTTTTGCCAAGATAGCGCCTCTCTTGTGCTACAAGTCTACAACATAGGCAGGTAGATAGACTAGTCAACTTAAATTATGTCAAAGTATTATAACAGTGGGACTCATCCAAGAGGCACCATGAGAATTCCTTTAACAATGGGAACAAAATGGCCAACTGTTGACTTGTTTGCCTTAGTTAGACTCCACAAGCAACAGATGCATGTTTTGCAACGATTTACCAACTCAATTCTTAACAGAATGATTCCCTCCTACAGGACTTTCCTGACACGCTGCTTCACACAATTTTGAGTACATGTAGAGACAATTCCAAATAGATGAAAAACCTCAGAGCATATTAACTTGAGTTTTCCCACAAAACAGGAGTGCCATGGGTTGGATAATAGGACAAGAAGCTGAATGAGATGTAATGCAACTGTAAAAAGTTATAACGGCCTAAGTAACTTCCACAATTCACTTGTGATTTCATGCACGTGTCTGACACAAACCAAAGGAAATGAGCATGGAGTCCATACACGATCCTTACCACGCTGACCCTTGTCCTAGCACAGGCATAATAGGAAGGCTCGCATAACATAAGTAGAGAAGAGATGGAGTATGAAACATATGAACTATTTAAATTCAAGATTTCAAGGCTTGGTTCTCAAACATATCTCTACTTCAGCCCTTGGAAAACTCTAAATATTTTCAAATTTTAATTAGATTTTAGTTTTGAGTATGTGTCCCTGTATTTGTGTCCTAAATCCTAAATAAAGTCCTTGTGTCTCATAAATAGGGAGTCTGACACTTAAATATGTCCTCGTATGTGACACTCTTACCAAGGAACATATGCTTGAGCTCATCTTTAAATGATTAATAGCAGTTAACTTCCACTTATTTTAGCTTGTTTGAGAAAAGTCCATATAATTCCCGAGAGTAACCAAGAACCACTTTACTGGTACGTCATTTATTCTTTTTGTAGATTAAGATTAGTCATGATAGCTTGAGGGCTTAGTTGTCCAACTCTCTTTTCGTATACAATCATTATCCTCTTGGTGTCCTCTAACGGTATCCTCTATTCGTTTTACAAAAAAGTTCAGAAAAAATAAGATTGACAAAATTAACATGAAGAGAATAACAAACTTTGAAGGTCAAACCTATATCGAACACATAATTTCACTCGACCGTCATTAATCACCAATTCAAGAACGCTAAGTTGCACACTTACAAATAACAATGCTAGTTTCAGAGTCAATTGTAATCTATCAAATTCAAAGTTAAACTAGAGGAGTTGAACTTATGTTCGCGTAAAATCAAGTGAGGGAAAATGGGGGTCAGTAGTTGAAAATGGACATGCATCACATTAAAATCATCTCCCTCATTGCCACCGACATCTCTATTAACATACCTAACCACAGATCCAAGGTTCAACGAACAAGCACTCAAATCAAAAAATGTAGTTCTAGTCTTCTAGAGTAGTGAAAATACATACATGTTTAGTTATATCTTCACGCAATTGCGAGGCCTTCTGCTTGAGCTCCACCTTAGACAAAGCAAGAAGAAAAAAATGATAAATTTATTCTAAAAGAAAAATATTTTGAATATTTCCATTCCCCACGATCTTCCACTCACAATGGAGCCAAAGACTCAGTACTCTTGGTTCTAGATTATGATGGAATAAAGCAAAATGACATGTTGAGTAATTGGTTTACCAATTCAACTGCATTATGTTAACTATTAGAAGATATCAAGATATTAAAAGGAACCATGTTTTAACTTCAAATACTAGGTTTACGCATTATAGTTTCAGTATAGTCAAAAGAGCTAAAGACCAGCTAGACTTATGCATGCCTTCTTCGAAGTTCTCTACATGCAATGAAATATTGATCAAAGCCTCAAGTTCCCTTTTATAAAATATACCCGGCATACACAAGCAATACATAAAGGAAAACGTAATTACTGTATACTGCGAAGTACTCACAACAGTAAGCTTCTTATGAACTCCGTCTTTGACTTTCTGACTCAGTTGATCACACTCATCCTGTACAGACAAAAACAATATCAGAACTAAAGAGAAGAAGCCACCAGTACAACAGCAACACTACAACAATGCATGCCGCACCCCTCCCCCACTCCCTCGCCATGGGCAGAGTAAGGGGCTAAATGTATTCAGCCTTGACCATGGGTTATAACACGGAGAGGCTAGTTTTTGGATCACCCCAAAAGAAAATTACATCAATCGACCACTACTTCGAGATATATGAAGCGCATACAAAATAGATAACCATTTGGTCATATTCAATCAAATTACAAAAAAAAATAAAAATTAATATTGAGTAATTGGTTCAGCTGCAAATGAAATGTTAAGACCCTAGTAGAACTAAAAAATTACACACTTACAAGATGTTGCTCCTTCCATTTTAGAGAATAAGCTCCATAGTTCACAATTCTCCTCAAACAAAAAGAAGGAAAATGGGGTTTTGAGACTGAAATGGAGGGAGTGCGACACTAGTAGCCAAGTTTAACAAAGGCTACCCTCATCTATGGCAGGGTCAGATGTGCAGCCTAACCTTATACAGAGAATGCAGAACTGTCCGCGGACTACACATAATGAAAACTGTGTCTTCAAGAAGGAAGTTCACTACTCACAAGTATGGACGGGGAGACAAAACATAGAGAAGGGAATAAGAAACATATAACCAGAAAGGTCAGATGTTACTATATGTACAGATGATTAAGTTCTAAAGGGTAGCCTACATATTGTTCTGACAGATGTTTTTGAATAATACCCTAGTACGACCAAAGAGAAAGTTAGTACGGGACAATTATGTGAGGCAGCATATAAAGATGACGTCTTACATACCTTGGTGAAATCAATATCTGAAAGCATTTCAAAACTAATATCCAGAGGCATGCTTGAGACTTGGAACAAAATCTCAACATTAGCTCCTTTTGTAGGCAATTTCCTTATACCTAAAGGGAGAATCAAATAAGCAATCAAGTTAACTGAGAACTTGAGTAATCATTGGTTTGCACAATAATGAATCAATGAATTGGAGTTCTACAGCCACTCCATGGAAACTTGAAAATAAAGTGGAGCATTGACCAAGTTTCTTTTAGACAAAAGCATGCTATTTTTTAACAACAGATAAAATTTATAAAAGTACACCGAGGGTGACACATATGCTAATGTGTCTCTTTATCGTAAAAAATAATATGATGATTCTTACCGGTGACCTCCACAAGCTGATGAGAATATTGTTGCATATAGTCGTCCGGATCTGATTTGACCCTAAGAAAGCTGCCTATAACTTTATCTTCAAAGGTGTCAGGTTGTTTCAGTAATTCTACAACTATGCTTTTTTTCAAGAAAGCAAGCATAATATTTTCCGGAACAAGAGATGCCATGCAGGTTTTAGCAACCTCTTTTTGTTCAATTTGACCTTTCTCTTCACGACTCCTTTTTTTCTTTGAACATGATTTTATTAGGGGCCTCTCTTCCAATAGTTTTGAAATACACCAATCGTCCTCTGAAGCTTCATGATTCTTTGCATAATGCTCCTCTAGTAGGTTATATATTCTATGTTTATTCACCACCTTTTTACCCAGCAGAGTTGAAAGTTTTTCATCACAAACAATCATTTTCTTACGCGTTGGGTGTGCCAGTTTCTCTTCATCAATATACTTGCTAACAGTCCCCACTACATCATAAGCTGTTAATTCTACACTTGTATCAATGCCACGAGAGGTAAGGAATTCAATTAGTGGTTTTGAACCCCATCCAATAAATTCTTTGCTACGGAACTTCTGCTTCTTTGGTTGCATCTTACATTGTCTCCCATTCTTAAATGCATTTGACTTTCTTTTCTTTCCTTTCTGAGAAGGAGCATAATCCTCTATAGCCTCCCATTCCCAGTCCTCATAATTCGTTAGATTTAACAAGTCTTTGTCACTTCTACCACCGTCATCCAAATTATCAACTATTTTTAAGTTCTTCCCATTCTTCAAAGAAACGCTTGCCTTTTGGAGATGTTCTAGTGTTAGATCTTCATTCTTCTTGATAATTTCCCAATAGTCCATAAATAGAAACTCACATGTCTCCTTTTTTAAAAAATCTACCTTCCCCTGAAAAGCAAACATGAAAATATACTATGAGCCAACAAGTCACAAGTTGTTCATATAATCATATTACAAACTTAGTACAGTATTTAATTATACAACAATACTGTAGCGCCTTAATGGCTCCCATTAAGGTAATGAAGGCAGGTGTATGTATGCAAATGACCCATAAAAGAAAAGTTGTTTTCGTGTGAATATGTGACCCGTGAAAATTGTGTCACAGCAGGGAGTTTTGTGAGTTAATTAGCTTGTTTCCATCATACTACTGAGCTGACGAAGTAAAGAGTTGTGAAGCTTTGGCTTCATAGAGCAGGCGACACTCTGTTTCAGTATAAATGATGAGAGAAAAGAGTCATTATTGCCTTGTTTAAGCATTGTTGGTCTACAATAAATACACGTATAATCAATGATAAACTTTGGTAGTTGCTGCATACCCCATCTGAGTCTATGTTTTTCTTCTCCTCCCACAGCAAAGCAAATTTTAGACAGTTATTGCAAAATCCTTTTATTCCTCGGACTACAACAAACTCCGCCTCACAGAGGCAATGGCCGCAGATGGCATTCGGACAACAGAAACAGTGGAACTTAGCAACCTTTTTGCAAATGAAGCAAGAGTGCCAATCTGAAAAATACAAAATCATTAATTACAAAAATTGATCAGATCTCAATGATCAAGTCTGGAAATCAACGTCCCACCAAGTAATAAAATGACTAAACTGAAGTACTGAAGAATTTTATTTGTGAAGCACAAATTTGACTGTGAAGTATGAACATTAACAGTATGCCATATTGCTAGGTAATGTGCATAATGAAAGAAATGCAGGTTGTTGGATTGTCGTTAAATTAACGAAGGAAAAATCTATACCACATCTCCACCTCTCTTCACTGTTCAGAAATGATTCATCTTTTCCCACGCACTTCGGATGATAAGCTTTTAGGCAATCCCTGAGAACAGAAATAGCATTATAACAGTAACAATTTCTGACTTCTTCCGTAATTTCAGAGATATTGTTAGTAGCTAGCATTTGGAATGACGGTCTGGAAAGAAGTAACACCAAAAAGAGAGGGCATTAAGGCAATACATGACGACACATCACGTCATTGAGATTCCATAACTCAGTCCATACTCACTAAGAACTAAAAAGGTTTAACTTAATGACCAATTCATTTGTTTTCTGAGCTAAAGCTGTTCCTGCCAACATAACTAAAAGGATTTCTAGCATATAATTGCAACAAAGGAGATATGTGTGGGATACTTACAGGCATATAGCTCCCAGATGATGAAAAGAGACTTGAAGTTCAAAAGAAAACAAAAAGCATGGTCTTGCTTGGTTGAACAAAAAACACTTCCTACAATCCTACGTGAAATGGGCCATTTGGACTGGTAACCAACTAACCACATGAGAAAAGGCCACTATTTATCCCCCAGGCCCCATCCATAACAACAATTGCTCATTCCCCGCCATAGTGTTTGTTGGTGTCCTACCATGTGGAACATCATAAAAATTAGCCTTCCACAAGACACCAAAGTTCTCTACACAGCCATCAACAAGGCCACCATTAATATCACCCCTTCTACTATAGTGACCACTGCTCTAACGCCTACAACTACAAGTCATCAGCGAAGATGTCAAAACTCCCATAGTTAATCGCCCACATTCCAACTAGACACCTCCATGCACGCAAATCTAACTCCTTTACAAGATCCACTTAATCAACAAATCGTTCTCTCCCATTTAATCAATCACCGTTACCGCCCAGCCCACTACCACCACCCCTTTCACTCAAAAAACCAATTTCCCCACCCATGTATCAACAGTCATAGCTCTCTCTCTCTCTCTCTCACCAATTCATCCCTTACTATTTTAAGTCAAACTCCAAAACCCAATGGCCGTATTTTGATGGACACGAAGGCAAAAGGTGGGAATTGTGATTTTTTCGAATAGAGAGGGTTATGTGGCGCTTTTGGAGAAGAACATGAAAGTTAGGTGCTGTGGTACTTCCCAAAAATGATGTAACTGGTGTAAATGCATCTATATATGTTGGGGTGGCCAACCCAAGTCCCACATTGGAAAAGAAGAGAAGTTCTACCTTATTGGGACTGTCAATAAAGACGAGAATGTCCATAGCATAATAATCATACAGAAGCTAATTGTCTAACAAATAACAAGGCATGACACCAGGGCATGATACATCAATCGTAAGTGAACACTGTACAAAACTGCCAATAGCACAACTTGTGTCCATTAGACAGCTAATTTAAAAGGCATTAGCAAGCCAAGCAGAGATGCAAATAGTCCGCATAGAGGAATAGAACATGCCTCGAGTACACGAGGCACAATGTTTTTGGGAACAAATTTTGTATGACTACTAGTTTTAGTGGCTGGCCCGCCTGGGCTAACGCCTACCTATATGGCTATATTTACCTTTTCAAAAAAATTATTTTAAATGAAATTGAATTGTGTCACTTGCCTTATTCATACATTTACCATTTATGATATATTTTTGTATGACATTTCTTACAATGATTTAAGATAACATTTATTAATCAAATTATAAGACACATTCACTACTCATGTTGTTTGTTTATATTGTAACTTTCACTATTCCCATTATTATTATCGTTATTTTCATTTCTCTCGTTGCTACTACTGTTAATATCAAATTATAAGGCACTAGCCAAAACGCCTCGGTGCATTTTAGGTGTGCCTTTTAGACAAGGCTTACCTAACAAGGCTATAGTACGCACTTCCCATATCTTTTAGACAAGGATCACCATTTCTTTTCCCTATCATTTCCAACTTTACTCCTGGACATGTTAGCAAACAAAACTCCTAAAAAGGCTATTGTTGCCAAAAAATTTATTTGGAAAGTACAAGTTTGTTATCAAAAATAGCGCGCCACGTATCCAAAAGGCGCGTGCCTTCGCCTTGCACTTTGCGCCTCATCGCCTCTACCCCTTGGCGCCTCGGTGTGCCTTGCGCATTTTTAAACTAAGACCACTACGTTTCTCAACCATTTCTCGTGTGGTCACACATCCAACAAAGCATACACTTCTAAGTTATCCTTAGCTACCCTCATCTTTTGTAATGTCCATGTTTTACCGCCAAACACTTAATACTATATAAGAATACCATCTAAGAGCGCTAACATGTAATATTGGGAAAATGGGTTAACGGGATCGTCCTCTTCTTTTGTGGCGGGGCACTTTTGTGCGTATTCCTCGTCGGCCGGGGTATCCACCACCTCCGCCTTGGCCTTCACCCTATAAGTTTTTGGTATTGTTTTTTAACGCATGTTAAAATATTACTCTTGCTAAACCTTCGATGGACCATCAAATAAAAAATTTAGACCGGATTTTAAAAGGAGAAAAACAACATAGGTATATTTATTTGTAGTTGCTCTTTCATGAACAAATATAATCACTTAAGCAGAGATGAGAATTGTATATTCGAAAACTTTATGATATAGTCTTTCATACTTCGCTAAGTGGTTTGAGCCGCATTAATAAGAGGAGAGAGAGCTCATAAGTCTCACAAAGGTTGTGACGGTGATGTAACGGCGGTGGAATAGTGTAGGTAGGGGTTGTGAGTTTGGGTATATGGGTTAGAGTTGGGGGTTAGTGTTCAGTAACACTAGGAGGGCCGCCGGAGACGAGGAGGTCGACCGTGGTGGTAGTGAGGTGTATGTGGTGGTGTGAGAGATTAAGAATTAATGTTATGGGGAAATTGTGATGGTGGGTTAATAGTAAGGGCAAAATCGTCAATTCATGTCTTCTTTTCTTAGATTTGGTATTGAGTTTGGAAAGAAATAGGATTTTCGGTATGCGTTTTGAAAAAAGATTATATTAGGTATAAGATTTTAAAAAGTGTGTTATACTAGGTATAAGTTATCATATCCTATTTTTCACAAATGAAGCTAGGTTTTTTTTCCATAATACTTCGTTATCTTTTTAGGGGGTGTTTGGTTGGAGCTTTTGGACTGGATTGGACAGTCAATTCCATTCTAGTATTTGGTTGGATGTTTTTGGAATGGAGTTAGATATACCGAATGGATTCTAACTCCATTCAACCCCTTAGAATCTCATACCCATCTATACACCCAGGTTTTTAACTCCATTCCATCCTATTAGTACTACTCCATCCATTCCATGATCGAACCAAACACATATGACTAATTATGGGATTCTAACTCCATACCTCTATGATATCACAATCCATTCCAATTTTTTGAACCAAACGACATAGTTTATGAGACATTTTTTTTTTGACATTTTAAGAACTTTAGCCTCAACATAATGTATTTAGATAGATATTTAGGAATAATATGTTAAGTCGTAGAAAAATCCAAAATATAAAATTTTGATATTATTTAGGATTAGAAGGATTTGTGAAATATCCGTGATATGAACCGAATCTAAATTCACTATAAGATATACCTATCTAAATCTCGCTCTTATAGAATTCTATACAAATTCTACCGGTTGTCATCCCTACCTCAATAGTCATTGCGTAAGATGTTACAATAATAGTAACAATGGAAGAAGAACTTATTGAGAGAGAGAAATTGTAGTACCGTGGACCGTGGTATGGAAGCCATCATTTCCAACATAAGACGGTCTAACACTTTATCCATCATTTCCAACATAAGACGATCTTACACTTTAAGATAGGTAAAAAAAAAACTCATTTATTAACATTGAAAGAATAGTTTTCTTACTCTATAATTTGTATCCCTATCCCTGACCCTACACACTACTTAATCGCTCTCCAAGTTATGACCTAAGATATCATCAAAACACACGGCCGATTCCGGTGGGCCCTACATTGTCAATTTTGAAACAAAATCAACTTAATAAAAGTTGCATTTGATCGATTAATTAATCATCCCTAAGCAAATTAGGGCATAAACAATGAAATCAAACCTACAGAATATTCATCGAAATCGGCAATTTTGTAAATCACATTACGAAACGAACATTATAAAACCGAAAATGTTGCAGAAATCGAGGAAAAGCGTCACGAATTTGTGTAACTTAAATTAATAATTAAAAAAAAGGCGTACTTGTGTTCGCAGAGAATGAGGGAGCCGCCATCTTTGCAGAAAAAGCACCAATCCTCGGAAATCTCTTCCTTCTTCTTTCTCGGCATTTTTTACTAAAAACGGAAAAAATAAAGGAACAGGTGAACAAGGACTAAAACAGAGTAGAGTAGTAAGAGGAATAGTGTGACACCAAAACTCGTAGGGGTAGCCGGGTAGGCTATTCATCATTAATACATTGGTACTTCCGGAGAACTTTAAATGAGGGGATATCCACCTTGGTACCATAAGTCCATAAGTGTCTTTTAAACGGATATGTTCGTATTAAGTTTAAAACGAGCCGAATATATACCTGTATAGACAAAAACAGGTTTTTACTTCTTTTATTTAGGCTTTTTATTTCTGTCTTATCTATAAACGTAGTAGTTATTTGATTCGTCTTGCGCTTAAGACGAATAGTTTCCGCCTTAAATGAGAACTAGTTTTCACACCCATGCATTGCACGGATACTAAAATAAATTGCAATTATAGTGTATTATGCTACTTATCTATATATATAATAATAAAAACACAAACTAGACATTCAACTTTTTGCCACATCAACATTTATCACTTTTCCACTCCTTCACCCTTCACCTCATCAACAACACATTTCATTTAAAAATAAAATATAAAAATAAAGAGAAGACCACCCAAGCAACAACTCTTCATTATCCCTCGTATTCAATTACCTATTTTCTAAAGAAAAGTTTACCAAGCAATAACTCTTGACCCATTTACTTATGAAAGGGCCTAAGGCGACCTCGAACAATTATAAAACGAGTCATTTTAATAACTGTCTTTATTCATTACCTTTTTTATGTTTGGTCCATTTTACACCTTTTTTTTTAATGTAAAACTATCTCATACAAGTGACAAGACTATCTAATTTTTTAGAAACAAACGAAGCAAAATATTTGTTGCCACAACTTCTATTATAGTGGTTAAATAGTTTTTCTATTATAGTGGTTAAATAGTTTTTCTATTTGAAAGAGAATGCATAATGACAAAAATATAAAAGTCCCGTGCATTGCACGGGTAGCAAAACTTTTTTTAGTTGTAAAACACTAATCGTGCATTTAATGTTTGATATACTATTATTTTAGATTTCCGTTAGTTACTAACTTAACGTCATGTCTATATTGATAATTAGTGGAGAACAAATATATGTCTTGATCACCAAGACCTTGTTGGGTTAGTAAATGAGAGAGGAATTAAAAGCAAGCAAAATTCCTTGTTTAGTTAGCAAATGAGGTATAAGAGAAATGGTGAAAGAATGAAGGGTTCCAAACAGTACACCTGAAACGATATAATGTAGTTA
>VHZZ01005164.1:0-11440 GCA_009801015.1 Silene noctiflora
TTCTAATAGATGAAGTGATATTATCGGAATAAGTGGATGGGCAATAGTCATGAGTAGGATGATGAGTTTGATTAGCCATGCAGATCAAGTCGAATATATAGGGAGATCTCATTGAGCCATAGTTTATTTAAGGAAAAGACAGCACCATTGTGAGCATGCAATACAATTATATAGAGTTAGCTAGCAGCATGCGCGTTGAACATGTGATGTGGAATTGTGGATGTAATTTGAATAATAATCAACAACTAAAAAGTGCACCTTTTCAACGGCCGTCTTTCAGCAAACAATATTGAATGGATTACATACTCCTATTATGTCAACCTGAAGAGACCTATTAACAACTCTGAATCACAAATCACCAATTTTATTCTTAAACTTAAGTCCATCGATAAGGTGTTTGATGTTAACGAATTTCACAACCTCACATTAACCTCATACCTTAGTAGATATGTGTAAGTGTTTATATTTGGGGTGTACTCTGTATTTATTAAGATTCATATGACACAACAAATTTCGTTCATCCCCGATCATCATATCGTTTGGATGAACCTATCTATTTAGTATCACAACTTGTATCCAACTTCTGCTAGTGAAAATATTTAAATACAAGGAGAAATAAATTAAAAATATAATTACTACAGACCTATAGTATAAGAGTAATTGATTTGACTACAGGTAGCAAGATTGCAACAAGTAACGTGTAATGTAATGGTTGCATTTTGGGCACCAAATATAGAATGTTAAGTACCAAGTTTGAAGACGTGGATTGTATATTATAATTAACGTAAGATGAGTGACATAGTTAGTAGCTGTAGAGCTGTAGTTGAGTAATAAGAAAATGAAAGCCGGTGGTGCGGTGCGGTGCGGTGTATGATGGTTAGACAATACCCATTTGATCACATATTTGAGTTGTGCACACATTTTTAGAGTGCATCAAGCTTTACATGCAAAAATAAATACATATATAGATTAATAAAAGTTTTGTGTTAAGAGGAAAACACGTTAACCAAGCTGGATCATGTCTACAACTGATATCAATAAATATCCATAAAGATTCCGTTGAAATAAACTCCCTCGTCAGCACTTACACACTTGCTTCTACAAACAGAAAAGATTATAATAATTGGGGGTTTCAATGTAAAGACTAAAGACTAAAGAGTAAAGAGTAAAGAGTGAGGAAGGGACACGTGTAGAGATGATAGTTAGTATCCGGTTGGGGACTGCCGCCACGTGCACATTGACGGCTCATTCATTCATTCATTCATGCATGCATCCATTGTATCTTTGTAGTATTCCGTATTTGGATTATTAAAATTACAACATTTAAGTATCATCATCACGTATGATGTATGGGACGTTGGATACCATTTTGGATGTTTCATATTTCACGTGCCCCGCTGCTCTCCGCAATCCACACCTTCTTCGTCCCTTCTCCATAACACTTGTTTTTCAGTTTCATCTCATTCTCATTCCATTAATGCAACCGAATATTATTTGTTTACTTCTCCTATTACTTATCAACAAGGCTCTCTCTTCTCTTTATAGTTTTATGTTCAACTAAATACTTGTATTATTCTCAATTTTAAAGTTTCCTTTTCAGTTATTTGTAAGATCCCTGTCTCATTTCATGTCCAATCTTGTCTCCCATCACTTTTCCTAATGAGACATAAAAGTGAAAGAGATGTTCTCAATTGAATTAACAATGTTGCTTCGTAACCACTAGACCAACTATTTGATGTACTTGAACGTGTTGGGGTGTTGGGCTTGCTTACAACGGATTGACCCTTAATTTTACACTTTACAGAAATGGCCAAAATATCCCAAGGTTTAATCCAAGTTATCACTTTCAAGATGACTTATACGGCTTATATACATGGGGAGCTATCAGCATTGGACCAATGCTGCTATTACAAGTTTCTGAACCAAATTCCAAATCCAACAACTAACCATCCAAACTTACTTTGCTCACCTTGCCTTAATGATATCAAGGTACACAAGTCGACAACACACGATGCACGAGGTTGAATGAAACTACTAACATAAACAACTGAAATCGATAATTCATTTCCCGCAAGATTTTCTGGTCACGCATCGGTTTCCTTGGCTCAAACTTCTTCAAACATCGGGTACGACAAGTTCTTCGAAATCAAACACCAATTTCTTGCTAGGTGGCTTTCAGAGTCTAAGTACAAAGTTATAGAAAGATTAGATATTGCAATAGCTAACATTCAATATCATTACTGACTAACTTCGTGGATTACCAAATAAATCCCAAGTAAAATCACACAGACGGTCTTAGAAATGTGAGAGCAAATAACTTCCCAGGCCGCTTTCGAAATCTAAGTACTGAAGCGAATAACAAATATGACCAAGTATAAGCAGCAGATATTCAGCCGTCATAAAGCCAGCAAAAATAAGATAGTGGAAAATAGACACAGAGAAATGTAGAAATTTTGGATCACAGTGTCTCCTCGTTATTGTTCTTCTTCTCCACCTCAGTCGTTTCTTCCATTCCATTGTGATGGGCAACATCATAAGTTGCGTGGACGCCGACAAACAGATAGTAGAGCAGCATCACTGCTGTACATATGAAAAACCTTAGAAATGCCTGATACCCCAACGATCCTATGAGAAATATGTTCATTCCGATTGATAATGAGGGGACCCATGGGACAAGTGGAACTCCCCATACCTTAGGAGCCCGTTGCTTTGTAAGTAACTGCATTGCTAAAGTACCCACACACCAAATCCCAGCACAAACTCCATATCCGATCCAACTCCGGCTGTTCAGGTTCCAAATTATTGTTATACCTATTGAAGAGCTACCAATGAAAAACAAACAGCCTAGAAACTTGAGTAGGTTTTGTTTAGGTGTGACTTCTGTGACGTAGTACCTTCTGACTAATAGTGCAACAGCCATTAGCATAAAAATAAAAAGCGTGCTAAAGGAGAAAACGCTCGATAACACGTCAAGACTAGTGAAAAAGGCAATGACGGCGCTGAGAATAGTAACCAGCAGAGTTGCATTAATGGGAGTCCTGGTTTTGGGATGAACATGAGCAAACCATGGAGGAATCAAATGGGACCTTGCTATTTGTGTGGTGTACCGAGCTTGCCCAAGGGAGCCCACAAGAAGGCTTGTGGTCATCCCTTTGAGAGCGATGATCGAGACCAGATATTTCGCCCATTTCATACCAATCTGATCGAAAACAACTGTGTAGGGAGCATTAACATCAATGTTGGTGTATTTTTGCATCATTGTTAATGTCAAGGACATTAGACAATAGATGACAGTGATCATGGACATGGACCCTACTAAACCGATTGGGATATCTCTGGAGGGGCGTTTAGTTTCCTCAGCCATGGTAGCAACCATATCAAACCCCGTATATGACCAATAAACAACAGCAGCAGCCTGGAACACACCCTCAGCTCCAAATGGGAAGAAGGGCACTAAATTCTCAGCCTTTGAATGAATAAAGCCGACAATGATGATAAACACAATGACTAATGCACTCAAGACTGAACTCAACCAATTCAGGCATGACGTCTGCCTAGTTCCAGACATAGCTATGCCATTTGCTATAAAAAGCACGACAACAGCAATTGGATCAAGAAGATTAAATCCTTGAGCAAAAGAATTGACACGAATTCGCAGGAAGTCAGAGTCATCCCTTATAAGACTAGCAAAATAGGACGACCATGATCTTCCTAACCCAGCAGCACCCACAATTGCCTCAAGCAGAATGTTACTAGCAGCAATGTAGGCAATGAAATCACCAAGTTCTATCCTAAGAAAAGAGAAAGATCCTCCAGCAACCGGCACTTCTACACTGAACTCAGTGTAGCAAAAGACAGACAGCAATGCAGAAAGCCCGGAAATTGCGTAGGATAGAACAATTGCAGGGCCTGCATAGGATCAAATATTACAGTTTGCTTACAAAGACACGTCAATACATTTAAAATTCTGATGCACACAATATGCAATGCAACATAGAACCTAATTTATCAAGAAAAGAAGAGAAGTAATCTTTCGGTCTATTTATTTGTTTAGCTTTGATTAAAATACTCTGGCAATAAACAAATGATGGAGACAAATAGTTGAAGAAATGGAAAGAAGTAGGGACCTGCATGATTATGGGCTTCCTGACCAGTAATGCTGAAAATACCAGAGCCGACAACGGAACCGAAACTCAACCAAACAAGGTCCCACCAAGTGAGACATTTGTTCAAAGGGTTAACACTCTCCTTCCTTAACTCAACAAGCTCAAAAGAATCAGAAGATCTGCTTAAAAGCCTGTCTTTGAGACGAGGGAAGATATCAGAAAGGGCATTCTTGTAATCTGAGAAAGAATTGAATGATTTTTCAGGGAAAAAATCATGCTTTCTCCATCTCCAGTAACTTGAGTCTTGTGAAGATGAAGAGGCGGCCATTTGAAGAAGTGGGGTTTTATTAGAATTAGAATTGTGATTCTGGGAATTATTATGTTGTTTGGGATTTAAATGTTTCATTGTTTTTAATTGGGAAGGAATTATTAGTGAATACGTTTCTGTTATTTTGTGTAGATTTTGTGCCAAATGTGGGAGTCTGCACAAAGTCAACTTTCCTGGGGTTGTTCATTCTTCCAAGATTATAGTACACCCTGGCTCACTAATTATCTTTTCATTTTCGGAATAATTTTCAACCATAAATATACTCCATCCTATTCAATCTAATGTTTCCCTTTTATTATTTTTTTTAGTTACAAGAAGCGGGATTAGCCGAGAAAATAAAACGAACAAAAGGAAAACAAACGACTACGAAAAAACAACTACGAAACGAATAAAGGCACAAGCCTTGGCCATGCCCCTCCACCTAAGTCTTGTTGCATCAACTCAAATAGCTGACTTGGTGTATCTCCCGGCTCCCAGATGTAAAGTTGCTGAGCTTGAGCCACACCCTGATTCGCCAACCAGTCAGCGCACGCATTGGCCTCCCTATACGAATGATGAACCTCGACCTTCCATTGATGGTCATTAAGAAAACATTTGCAAGTTGAAAGTAGATGGGTATGGGCCGACGGTACAACATCATCCGACTCAAACATTGCTATCACAACCTTGTAATCAGTTTGGATAATCAGCTTAGTGTAGTGCTTTTCCCGAGCGATCATTAACCCCCTCTTCAAAGCCATTAGTTCCGCTCTCGTCACCGTTGCCACACACAATTTTTCAGAGAAGGCACCCAACAATTGTCCTCCTGTGTCCCTAAATAGACCACCCTCTCCTGACAAACCCGGATTACCCTTTGAGGCACCATCAATGTTGAGGGCAATCCAACCATTTGGTGGTGTCAACCACTACATATATTAGAAAAAAGGAACATAACCCTGAATACTTACCTAAAAAATAAGGTTTAGTTATCATTAGATTCATTTACTCAATATCAGAAAAATTCTCATACATAACCCTATCGAATCCAAGTGTAAGAGTGATGGGTAGTTTAAAACTCAGCAATAAGTCATATACAGTCCATAGACTTGTTTGTTGATTTTTTTTTTTTTGGGGTGTAAAGTAGGCCACAAAGGCGAATATGTTGTTGACGTGATTTGAATTCAAGTCATGAGTACCACACTACCACTCCTCGTGACTTGACAACTCGATCGAATAGGGCTGACTTGTTTGCTGAACGAGCGCATCGGTTAATAGCTACCAAAATTAGTTATGATAAATGCGATAAATATTGTACATGAACATTTGTGGATCAAATCAGCGCATCAACAACTACATACAATGCTAAAAACATCAAGAGACTTGTTTATAGATAAGGCAGGATGAAAATTGTGTTCTCGTTTATATTGAACTGCAGTATTAACATAACATAAATATATTCAGTACATAAAAGCAGATATAGTCTTTTGAGATGTTTTATTCAATGACCCTGCATTACAATATCTAATTAAGAAACTCTTCCTTCACATCTGAGCAACATCCTTGATGTCAAACTTGAACCAAATCTCATTAACCCTGTTCTCAAACTCGAAGGGAGAATTATACTGAGCGACAATATAACTTGAGGTTGGATCATCTGTTCTGCTCTTTTCAATGGCAGGAGCCCATTTGGAACCAACAAGGCTGGCTTGCAATGCAGCAGCTTCTTCCCCAACACCATAATCCGATGCAAAACCACCAAACTGTCTCACTGCAATGTATGTTGTTTCCCACTTCTGGACATGCAGGCCTTCTGCCGGAGGAGGGTCTGCCTGGTTCTCCTTAGGGACATAGAAGCTCACCACGAATGATGATTCGCACAAGGGACCGTCACTTGGTGAGACTTGAGTCATCACTGGACCCGTCATCT
The DNA here is from genome assembly GCA_009801015.1 of Silene noctiflora. Lineage (NCBI taxonomy): Eukaryota > Viridiplantae > Streptophyta > Magnoliopsida > Caryophyllales > Caryophyllaceae > Silene > Silene noctiflora. The sequence continues at coordinate 6,341 of VHZZ01005164.1, forward strand.
CTATCTTTTTATTGTACTCGTTTTTCCCTTGTATGTAGTCAAATAGCCTGTCCATAACAAAACCCATGTTGGAAAACAAACGACGATATTGATTACGAGTGATTGACAATGAATTAGGAAAACAGAAAAGAAGAAGAGAAAAGGATAGATACGTCAAGAAGCCAGTGCGAGTGGCCTCAACAAGGGAGATGTCCTGAATAGGAGAAGTGGACATCCAAATGGCGGAATTATAGCGACGAATTTCAAAGCCATTGGACTGCTGAATAACATCATAGGAAGGGCACTCAATGCGTTCGCATGTTGGTGGGAAGACGCGTAATTGATGGTCACTGTAATTCGGGTTTGAGAGGAGGTTGAGCAGCAGGGTTAAGTGCATTAACTTGAGAACTGCCATTCTTGTTATTCACTCAACTCATGTAAAATGAATGAATGAATAAATGGGTGGCTGTGTTATTGTTGATAAGGTGCCCTCTTAAGATGAGATATATGGTGGTTGTCTATCATGTTGTGGATCACATTTCTCATTTTCAATCTCATCACTGGGCCTGGGCCTGTGCCTTTCACTTTCTATACTGCCCATTCTCATTCGTTTTTTGGACTCTAAATAACAACTATTAATCCGTTATTGAAAATTATCCAAGTTTCCGCCAAAACTCGTTTGTTGCATACCGTTTTCTCCAAATAACCACCATTGCTCCTCAAAACTAAGGGGGCCTCTTTATCTAGTGTGAGAAACCCATTGTCCAATTATCGGATATTTCTGTATCGGACCCCTGAATCTCCAAAAACGGTGTATTATACATTTCAATTTGAGCTGTTCAAGAGGTCATACCGGACCGCATTTCTTTTTCTCCCGTTTTTCTATCACTTGTTCGGGGCTGATCATGAGTTGTCTTCTTCGATTTTAGTTCCAAATAACAAGGATTAATCCATTTTTCACGATTACCCAGATTTCAGCCGAGCCTAATTTATCACATGCTGGCACCCTAAAATACCCTCCATTGCTCCTAAAAATTTTGTGGCTGCTTTATATTTGACCCGAGAAACCCTCTGTTCTATTTTCGTATATTTTGTGGCTCCTCAAATATCCTTCGATAATCCTCAATTTTGTGGCGTCACTTTAACTTACCTGACGAACCGTCCGTGTGATTTACGGACATTTTTATTCCGAGACCCTAAAATCCTAAAAACTGTGAATTATACACTTCAATTTTTAGCCGATCGGGAGATTGTACCCGATTTACGTTTCTTTTTCTCCCATTTTTTTTACCATACGTAAGGGTTACTTAAGATGTTACCTTATTTGATTTCAGTCCCAAATAACAAGTATTATTCCAATTTTCATGATTATTCGATTTTCGGGCGAGCTTGGTTGCTACTCAAATTTTTTGTGGCCGCTTTATCTGACCCGATGAACTCTCCGTGCAATTTCTAGACACTTATGATTCATTCAGGATCCTAAAAAACTGCGCATTCACTTTAATTTGAGTCATTCAAGAGGTCATAACTGACCACGTTTCTTTTTCTCCACTTGTCATTTAATAATTGGTCCCCTCTTCTTTGCTTGATCTTTGTGTCAAAATCAAAGGATAACAATTAACCAGGTTGAAGGGTGTATATTTTTTGGGTTTTTCTAACATGTGCCCTTAGGGCACATGATAATAAGCTAAGTACGGAAATATTTTTAAGATTATATCACTAATTATCGTAAATATGAGTTTTAACTCTAATTTATCATGATATATCTCAACAATATTTCCCTAATTAAATTATTAACATGAGTTAGAAAATCCGATATTTTTTTTATTATTAATAATCACTTGTATTCAGCGTCCATGTATGTAAGCAAAATTTAAAATAGTTTATTTGTATTTGTCGTCCTTGCTCGTATCTATCAATCGAGTCACATAGTTGGTTAATTCATGCTCGTATCTATCAATTGAGTCACATATATAGTTAGTTTTTCTCAAACCAGCAGCAATGATGTCGTTGACAAACAACGTACTAGTGAGCTTGTTCCTGACTGCCGTAGGAGTGATCCTATGGAAAGCAGTCAAGTTGCTATGGCTAAGGCCGAAGTGGATTGAAAAGTGCCTTAGACAACAAGGTGTTAAGGGCAATCCTTACAAGCCTTTCCTCGGCGATGTAAGGGAGCTCATCGCCCTTACCAAATCGTTACTGCTTACGCCAATCAACTTCTCCGATGATCCTTTGCCACGGGTCGCTCCGTATATCTACCATATGATCCAAAAATATGGTAACATATCATTAATCTTGTCTATTTAATCTTTCTACTTTATGTTTTTGTGAGGATGAGTTTGATGCTTACGAATTTCAAACCATGTATGAAGTTAGTCGTTGCTAGTTATTAATGGTTGGCAAGTGCAGGTACAAGTTGTTTTGTATGGATAGGTCCGATACCGTGGTTGATAACTACAGAGCCAGAAAAGATTAAGGAAGTATTGACTAGATATCAAGACTTTCACAAGCCGGATCATCCAATCACTCAGATTCTCATGGTAGGTCTATATGGCCAAGAAGGTGATATATGGGCTAAACATCGAAAAATCATCAACCCTGCTTTTCATCTTGACAAGTTGAAGGTAGTAATAATTTCTCTCCCTTTTTTATCTAATAACAATTTCATGTTAATAATTAAAAATATTGTTGTAATTATTTCAAAATGGAACGTAGAAAATGGTGGACACAATGTATGAGAGTTGTAGCATAATGACAAGTTCATGGGATAAAATAATAGTAGCACAAGGAGGACCAAGTGAGGTAGACGTATGGCCTTTCCTTGAGACCTTAGCCGGTGATATTATTTCTCGAGCCGCTTTTGGGAGTAGTTATGGAGACGGAAAAATTATCTTTGATTTGCAAACCGAATATGTCAACTTAATTATGAAGAACCCTCAACCTTCCAATTACATCCCTGGATGGAGGTATGGTTCTTTTTAAGCAAGCTCATTATCTATTACGACATTTTCAAACAAATTATGTTGTTGGTGGTTGTTCTCATCATGATTCATGTGTTAACATTGGTGAAATAAAGGTTTTTGCCAACGAAGAAAAACAGGAGAACTAGAGAAATAAGTAGACAAGTTGAAGGACTATTGACAAGAATGATTGATTCTCGGAAAATGGAAATGGAAGCAGGGGAAACCACAAAAGATGATTTATTAGGCTTACTATTGGAATCCAATAAAGATCACCGAAACGAAAAGGGAACAAGTTTAACAACCAAAGAGGTGGTTGAAGAGTGTAAGCTCTTTTACTTGGCTGGCTCTGAGACTACCTTAGGCTTGTTTGCTTGGACATTGGTTATGTTAAGCAAACATCAACTTTGGCAAGACCGTGCTAGATCAGAGGTTTTTCGTGTGTTCGGGAAAGATGGAACGCCTAATTTTGATGGATTAGCTCGTCTTAAAACTGTGAGTACATTTCTAGTCCAATCTAAGTCATTAATCCAGCGGCATTTAATAATTATATTCCACAGATAACAATGATTCTACACGAGGTGTTGAGACTTCATTCCCCGGCTTATATGCTTATGAGAAAAGTTCACAAGGATACGAGGCTGGGAGAACTGTTGATCCCGGCAGGAACAGAAGTACTTATGCCACTATGCATTACCCATCAAGATCCCAGTCTTTGGGGTGAAGACGCTAAAGAGTTCAATCCTGAGAGATTTGCAGAAGGCGTTTCTAAAGCGACCAAAGGTCAAGCTATATATTTCCCATTCAGCACGGGTCCTCGAGTGTGCGTTGGACAAAACTTCTCGTTACTTGAGGCCAAACTCGTGTTAGCCACCATTTTACAACGCTTCTCTTTTGAACTTGGTTCAACTTATGTTCACGCGCCTTGGGCAATGTTAACTATGAAGCCTCAACACGGTGTTAACTTAGTTTTGCGCAAACTTCCTTGTTGAAGCGCTTTGCTGCTAGTTACTCTGTCTCAGATAGAGGCTGCCAAATTTAGCTCTAAACATTTGTATTTTCTTGTTTTTTTTTTTTTTTTTTTGTCACTCGGTTTACTTTGTGTATATTATTATATTAGGGATAACAATGGCGCTTATTCAAACGTGTTAGTTGGATTTGCAGTACCATTTGGTGGTGCAATTCTCGACTTACGAAAATCAAGTGATTCAATCTAGACAAGACAATATTGTTTTCCAGATAAAGCAAGAAGATGAGTTACGTTATGTAAGAAATGGATCGGAATAAATTGGCAAGTGAGATCATAATGGAAAAAGCTTGACAATCTATCTTAATCTTAACAATAGTTGTTTAGATAGTTTTACAATAAGCTAAGCGGAATACAGATTAGGAAAAATATATACGCAGAATGATTTGGTGCAATAGGTATGTATTGTAATTTGGTAAGTTAGCTTATTTGTTTTGCGAAAAGAGTAATATTAAGCCTAAAATTCAACACTCTATATTATTTTGACTCTCCAAATGTTTATGTAACAATAATATCATTTGAGAACGGGTTTTATTTCAAATCTCCACATATAATGTATGTTATACTAAATGAAAAATTCTGGAAATGATCAAATTTGGATATATATTTAAACTAATTTTGTCGATATATAATTCAATCATGCATGGAGAGCGACGGGGACGATTATAACAAGGGCGGGGACCACTAAGGTGGCCGGCCGGCAGGTATATCTTTAATAGATGAGTTAATAATCTGATCCAATAATTATGAGTTGGAGTTGGAGTGGTCAAGTATTAAACGCAGAGTGAATGAATACATAGATAGCTCATAATAAATGATTATTGCAAGTTGCAAGCAAACTAGCAAAGTGATGATGACCCAAGGCAAACCAGAAGTTTTTGCTTAAATGGGGCCAAAACCCAAACTATTTAACAAAATGGGGCGGGTTTGAAACTAATTACCGTAAATGGGTCCACGTCACTAATTCTGCGTATTTCTTTTTTTTTTTAAAAAATTTGAGGTATCTCGCTGTCCAGGACAGCGAGAATGTACCAAAAATGAAGCAGAAGCAACCAGAATGTGAACAAAATTTTCACTCCACATATCTCGCTGTCCCAGACAGCGAGATACTATGAGATTGCACATTCTCGCTGT
>VHZZ01005164.1:16847-67059 GCA_009801015.1 Silene noctiflora
TGTCCCAGACAGCGAGAATGTGCAATCTCATAGTATCTCGCTGTCTGGGACAGCGAGATATGTGGAGTGAAAATTTTGTTCACATTCTGGTTGCTTCTGCTTCATTTTTGGTACATTCTCGCTGTCCTGGACAGCGAGATACCTCAAATTTTTTTAAAAAAAAAAAGAAATACGCAGAATTAGTGACGTGGACCCATTTACGGTAATTAGTTTCAAACCCGCCCCATTTTGTTAAATAGTTTGGGTTTTGGCCCTATTTAAGCAAAAACTTCGGCAAACCAGGCATAGTTGAAGATAGATAGAAATTAGAATGATAGATAGAGATGGTGCATGCAAGTTGCAAGTTGCAAATTAGCAAAATGCCAATATACAATTATACAACCAAAGAGACAACAAACATTCATTCATTCATTCATTCATTAGTTAGACAGAAACAAACAAATAAAAAGTGATTAAGTTGAACTCATGAATTATATACAGAGAGCATCTCATGCTTCCTTCCACAACTTATCGTATATTCATACTATGACTTACAAGACTTCTCATTTCTGCATGTCTGCATGCATGCATGGCCTCCAACTCTCTAAATTTAGACTATCTATCTACTTGCATTTCAACTACTAATAATTCATAGGCGGCGCTTAATTAATTAATTAATTAATTGTTGTCTTCTTCAGCTACCTCTGTCTTATTCATTCATCCACATCCAAACACTTTAATACCACTTTCTCATAATATAAATTACTCCATACTCTTTATCTACTCTAAATAATGCTTTCATTTTTCCAATTTATCAACTAACTATTGCAAATTGCATTGATAACGTAATACTCTTCATATATATTAAACCAATGTTACAATTCCATAGAATAAAGGGAGTAAATAAATTCAAAATTTATAATTATGACTGAATGTATGGCCAAAATAACCTTGATTGGCTAACAACTTTATTAAACAAAGATGATACTATTATTTTCATCTTATGATTTAACTCATAATAAATTAGAAATTAATCACAAAATTCTCAAAAAAAGTTTCAATCCAAAATCTGGTAAGGACGATCAAAATTTAAAAAGATAAATCGTCACTCTTTAGCGAGTCAGACGGCCAGCCCATGAACATTTTTCTTTGACCACCCGCCTATGAATTTTGGCGGGCCTATATTTTCTATTTGTAGCCTGTTACTTTAATATTTTTCTATGACCAATCCCACTTAAATAGCGGGCCAAGTGAGCTGGGTCAAATGGACCCGATCAGGTCTACTATGTAGACAAGCGGCCAAGATGTAATACCCATCAAAATTTATTCGGTTAAAAAAACTTGACTGGACATAAAGACTTGTATATTAGCACTATTATTTAGTGCGACTACCCCCTCTAGTTGTTATTCTATAAAGAAGCCCCTGTCTCCACAGCGAGTTTGCCCAGCAGTTGTACACACACAGTACGTATAAACATCAGAAATAAAAGGCCAGGTTTGCAGAATGACAGAAATAGCAGCTAATACCCAGATACAAGTACCAAAGTTAGTTCAACAAATTGCTAAAAAAGGAGTTGATGTTCCTGATGAATTTTTCTACAAAAATGGTTTCCCTGACGCCATTGATGATCCTCAATTGTGGAATGACACCCTTGTCATTGATTTCTCTCTTCTTTCTTCATCTTCACCCGCCGCTGCTGATGAACTTGCTAAATTTTACTCGGTTCTAACCACTTGGGGCTGCTTCCAGGTATGTACACGGCGGTCTTAATTAGTTTGTCTGGACGTTTTAAGATAGTTGTGATCGATAATTGTTTTGGTTAGGTTAAAAATCATGGGATGGAGAAAAGTCTCCTAGAGGAAGTGATTAAAGTTACGAAGCAATTCTATGAACTACCCTTGGAAGAAAAGATGAAAAGCTGTTCAACTAACTATGGAGAATTGCAAGGGTACAGCACTGATGCTATTTGCAAAATGAATCAACCTACCAATTGGAATGATCGTCTCTTTCTCATCCTTAATCCTAAGGACACTGGCAACCCTCATTTCTGGCCTCAAAACCCCACCACATTCAGGTATTATTTTTACTTATCATAAGTTATTAATTAGCAAATGTCATCAGCTAGTTTAATTACCGCTTTTAACTTAATTATTAAATACTACTCTACTACTTAATTACAGGGGAGTGGTTGACGAGTATACCATTAAATTAATGAAAATGACAGAGGGTATATATAAGGCAATGGCAAGGACCCTTAACTTAGAAGAGGACACCTTCATAAAACCCACCAAGGACGGAATGACACTTGGGAGGTTCACGGTTTACCCTCCCTGCCCTTACCCGGAGCGTGTTCTTGGTTCCGCCCCACATCTGGATGGAACAACCATGACAGTCATCTTGACTAATGTGGAAGGTCTTCAGGTTCAGAAAGATGGTCAGTGGTACAAAGTTCCTGTCATTCCTGGAGCTTTGTTTGTCAATGTTGGAGATTACATTGAGGTAATTAGAACAAATGAATCTGACACTGAAATTATGCATTCTGTAATATCAATAACCAAAATTAAAATTGCAGGTAATGACAAACGGAAAATTCAAGAGTGTGATGCACAGGGTAGTGACAAATTCAACAGAGGACAGAACATCAATCGGAGCATTTTGTGGTCCGGAGCGCAACTGCCAAATAGAACCACTGAAAGAGTTGGTAAGCCAAGAGGAACCTGCAATGTACAAGAAGTTCAAAGCTTCCGAGTACTTGAACATTTTCTATGAGACATTCCCAAATGGGCGCAATGCGATTGATGCACTTAAACTCTAGTTTGTTAGTTAGTTAGTTTGTATGTTTGTTTTTAATCAATTTCACAAATAAAAGTCTTGTAATATCTTGGTGTTTTTCCGTTTGGAACATAGTAAAAGTTCCATGGCGAGTGATTTTAGTAGATGATGCATGTATTATAATATGATGTGTATGGTTTGACAAAATAATGTATAAACTTAATTAGTTGTAAAAAAAAAACATTTTAAAAATAAGTCCTGAATATCCTTATTCATTCTCACAAAACATTGCTCCATTATCATACGTACAGACATACAGTACAATCAAGCTAGTGTTGGACTTTTAACTTACCTGGTAGCTGGTGTCAAGCTTATGTACTCCGTATTAACTTATAGCTGAAACAATGAGTCCCGGAAAAATTGTGTAAGTTCCAATTAATCAAGGTCGTCATTATTGTGGGGAAAGTTTGTGGGTAAGTTTTGTTTTCCAAAGTTTGTTTCTTATCGTCCATTTTCCTATATTTTCATGAATAATGAATGAACATGCTATGATATTATTATATTATATTGATTCTTGATCATCGGGTGATCAATGTATTTTGTCACGATTGATTGTTGAATGTTGATGCATGGTGCTTATGACTAAATGACTAGAAATCAATATTGTAAACTTCTTATACATGAAAAACAATTTGAAGATGGTGTACATGGAATATTAGGATGTACCAAGTTATGGTATACCTTAACTGAATAAATGATTTCATTAAGTATTTATTTAGATTTTATATTGTTAATTATGGTAATTGATACTAAATTTATTTTTGAATTGGTTAGGGTCTACCGTTGAATTTCTCATTTCATGTGCGGAGTAGTTGATGACTGATATCGATCAATGACAATTATTTGTTAAGGAAATAATAAGAGTTATGTATGTTGTGATATTTAAAGGATAAAGTATTAAGATAAGAAAATTAAAAAATATCTCTTGTAAGACAAGGCAAAACATTGTAGTACGTGCGTTATCATATTATAATTATTATAACCACTCTGATTGATTAGGAGAATAAGTAATATTTAGGTTGTACTTAGTTGGTTCAACTTTATCCATACATAATCCATCCCGCGGGTGAATGACTGAATGGTGATGGAGCGGGCACGTTGCGGCCATCGGCGATCATATGCATGAATATGCCTTCACGTGGTTACAAACGCTATAGCATATGCCTTCCTCATGCATGCATTCCCGCCCTCTATTATTATTTTTTCATCATCAATGTCTCACGCTACGGTTAAATGTTACAAGGCTACAAAATACAAACTATTCAATTTTGTTTTTATAGATCGATATAGGTTGATAACCAATTTACCTCATCGCTCACACTTTTCAAATTACTCTGTATTTTATGTAGATCAAACAACAACGACCAGTATTGAAATATGAAAGATGCAGTCGTCTTCGTCAATAATTGCATACCCATTATGACATCAATAATGCTACTAAATAATTGACATGCTATCTTACACGTTCAAGTTTCGAGGAAAACGACTCACCATGTTGATCGAAACCTTTGTTCCATTTTTGTGACTTTTATTTTGACACATAACCATTAAAAATAATTATTTAAAGTATGTTGTAAGAAAATAATGGGTGAAACGATAGAAAAAAAATAGTTGAATAGCACAAGATAAGACACGAGTATTGGCATAGAGAATCCAAACTCGTCTTAATATTATGGATAATGATAAGGCGTCACCTGGTGGTATCCAATCTCAGTACCACCCTCTTACAAATACCCTTCATTTTAGAGGTATTCAAGTATTACATGTGAGAGAGTGAGGCCGAGATTGCCACCCGGTACGCTAACTCACTTATTTTTTCATACGCTTTTATATATTTCATATAAAAAATTAGGGTGAAATCCTAGGAAATACAATGTATTGCAGTATGTCATGTATTTATTTGTTCCATTTTAGTCCGTATGTTTAATGTTTTTAGAACAATGGATAAATTATATAAACTGCGGCTTGCTTAATTAATTCAAGCGAATTTTAAATAGCCGCCAAAATCAATCCAATTTATCAAACTTGGCAACTGGCTTGGCTGATTGAATCTGCATTAATATGTACAACTGTACAATGTTTTTGTCGGGTGATAATAGTAGTATGAATATAACGGTTTTAAATAAGGTGAAAGTACAATGGTTAGTGTCTAACTGTCTAAGGATTATTCGAAAATTTTATCCTATCTAACTAAATAAGGTTACATGTAAGTGTTATATATACATTGGATAAAAATGACAAGTTACCCCCATTTACCAATACCGAGCATTTTATCCTAATCAATAGAAACATCCTTTGATGTCTCTTGTTGTTGGCTTACACAATTCTTTTGTTATCTAAATAAATGTTTAATTACTGGAAAAATGGTGAAAATATAAAATAATGACCTGAATATAAAAGTGCAAGTAAACAGAAGTGTGAAGGTTAAAAACAAGTAATCTGAGAAAGTGACGCTCCAATTAAAATAAGGTTGAGATAATGGAGTTAAAAAGGAGAGTATGTAGTATAAATGAAGCAGCAAGTGTTGATAATAATGTGTATGTACAATTAAGGAGCAAGCAGATAAAATTAAATGGAGGAATCATACGTCAAGTTATTTGTAGAACAAACCAGTTTGTATAACAGGCTTCTACTTCCTCAAACACTCTGTTCTGGACTGCCTCACCTTATTCAATCTTGGCTTCGCAATTGCTTGTATGCCGCCCTTCTCTATTTCATCGCCAGCCTCTTCTGCTTCACCTTCTGGAAGGCCTATTCTTCTTCGTCTACTATAACCGGTATTATTATTATTATTATTATAATGTTGTTATCAGTATTACTATACAACATATTATATATCGTATGTGTACCAAATGACATTATATATTAATAATACTACAGGATCCTTTATATCAAGGACAGGAATGGTGGAACAAATAGGTGTGACGTTGAAAGCAGTACCATTCGGCGTATTCCTCCACACCGGAATGGAATACGTTGTTGAAATGGGATGGACTAAATGTTTTCCTCGTATAAGCGATGTGGGTTTACTAGCTTACCTCTGCTACGTAGTCGTCTACCTTGTAATCGTCGAGGCAGGCACCTATTGGGTACATCGTTTACTGCATCAAATCAAACCCCTGTACAAACATCTTCATAGGCGGCATCATTTATACCGTAAGGAAGCCAACCTTTCTCCTTTTGCGGGTATGTTACTCTTGATATATATATATATATACCAAATTAATATTTGAAATATAATTATATATATTGATTTGGTTGGCAATTAAGTAGGTTGGGCGGTGCACCCAGTGGAAGGAATACTGATGGGACTACCACACGGGGTAGCAATGTTTATAGTACCAACCCATTTCACGACGCACCTTGCGCTGTTTCTAGCACAAGGTGCATGGGGTGTTGCGATCCATGACAGAAGCAATGAAATGCATTGGCCGCTTATGAACGCTGGATATCACACAATACACCACACCTCTAGTCATCACAACTACGGCAACTTCACTATTTGGATGGACCAGCTCTTTGGAACTCTTCAACAACCCAACTCTACAAATAATAATGCTACCTACTCTCATCCTAAACTAGATCACTAATCAATATATATAAGTTTTATCATATATATGTTGTATCCTTTGAGATTGAGATTCTACTTTGTTTTTCTTTTCAGATGTAAGTATATACATATGTAATATATATATATATATATATATATATATATATATATATATATATATAATTATATATACGTCATTCTGTGTGATCATTCCAACTGAATAATTAGCAACGACATGAGATGATATCTAGAGAGGGTGAGAAAATAGATTGTTTATTTTCCAAGGAACATTATTCAAAATTTTAGATCACACTTCTCGTCTCTCAACTATGACTCGTATTATACATTTATACCTATGAGTAGTTAGATCAACGGTTAAGACATTGTTCTACCTATGTCCCTCAAAAGTTAAAACTCATGAGGGAGAATAATAACGTCTTATTGACACTACCTGTCTCGAATCCAGACTACACTAGGATGGTTTAGACCAAAAAAATATGACTCGTATAAGAAAAAAGGGTAATTAATTAAACATGCATTCAAAACCCGACAATAACCTAATCATGGATCGCTTTAGCCGATTAATTGGGCTTTTGTGATTCTACATAGTTTCCTTGTGCGGGTTGTTGGCTGCCAATTTGGGCCAACTTTGCATGCATTTTCWTCAAACACTAGAATATAGTGATAGTCATGAACTGGGCCTGACCATACTCATCAGTTGGTATCCATAAACTATACAACCAGGCCTCACTTATTACATAATGGAACCAAAGACTGTGAGTGTAACACCAAACTGCTTAACCATCTAATTTTACCACCAATAATCTAATTATAGCTTTAAGGTTTATGTTTACATGAAAAGATATTAGCCACACAACATTTTCTTATATACTTTAGCTACTGACAGAACTCGAATTCACTATTCTTTACATTTATTATAAACTACTTTTGTACAAAAAAAAAAAAAAAAAAAAAAAGTATACATATTGGCAAAGGTGTAGAATAAATCAATGACTGTGTTACATTAGACATAATAATTTCTCTTGTTATTTTAGTAAATACTTAGAGACGGCTCTACACAAGTCTTCAAACTACTATACAAACAAGAAAATATCTTTGTATGCGTATTTTAATAACTACCCATAAGTTTGATTAATGATGTAAGTGTGGTTTGATGCTGATTTATAATTGTAGAATGAACTTTTAAGGAGAGGGTTTGAAAAATAAAAGTAGGATGATAACATCAAAAACCTTTTATACCAATAATTAGTGGGTGTCTGGTTTTGTTTGGAAGAGGTCTAATCACCATGTGGCATGCTTTCCAATTCTTGGAAACTTCCTAAAATACATTCTATTATGTACAAATATCCGAATCCAACAAAAATACAAGAGAACAAACAACAAAGGTCTTACTTGTTAAATTTGATTAGCTACTGCCTACTGAATACTCATAATCAACAACAAATCAAACTTCCACCTTTGATTGATTGACTAAAGATTTTTCCACGCGTCTATTTCTTAATGTTGCCTTCTTCTTTTTACTTTATCTTGTTTTTCAAATCCAAATCAATTTTATACTCCAAGTCAATAACTAATTATTATTGGGCCATTTTCCATATCTATAGTAAAGGTTAATAATTGAGTTTTAAATAGGGTTCTCATTTTTTTTTTCTTTCAATTTTACGTGGTATTCTTAATCTTTTTACAACATCACTATTACTTTACAACTTAATAAAAATTTAGAATACCCTAAACGTTTTAATCTACCTATTTTAAATATTTAAATTACACACTGGCTTTTGATTGATTTCTATATAAAGGAATACACAATCAATAGTATAGTGGTTTTTCCTAGCGTGAATAATCTAAATGTGGTAAGAATGACGAGATATTTTCATTAATTATGATAAGAATAACTCTATACTTAAATATATGGTGATAATATCATGTAATAAATAATTTTTACATTTAGGTTATTAAAGTGTAAATATTAAAAAAATTGATAACCTAATTACTTTTGTATAAAATTCATATTGGTGTTAAGTATAATGTTATTACATGAGAAGTAAAATAAATAGTCCTTAGCTGGGTATATATGATTGTGTGAAAATACTAATACTAGTCGAGTAGTCGTAAATGTGAATTAGGAAAATAGGAAGCATGCATACATGCATTTGGCAGAAAAAACAGACAACAGAAAAGAGCAAATTAAAGATGTAAGTATCGTCAGTGAATACATCAACAAACATATGAACAGAAGGAACATACTCGTATATAAGAAGATATTGAAAAGAATGATCCAAAGTGCATGAAATAATGTGTTCTCACGTAAAAGTTAGTTAGTCAGTCAGTCTGTCTGTTGAGATTGGAATTATTAGTGCGGTCGGCAAATGCCCCAATTATATCTATCTTTGGTTTTTTACTTTCGACCGTTATTCCACCTTTATAGTGATGACTACACGGTTTCTTACTATCCCAACATACTCTTGTTTACGTGCCTTCCTCTTAATGGTCCACACCTTTCCTTTTCTCTTATTGCTCGTCCACGTGTCTTTTTCTATTCTACTTTTGCTACGTGCTGCTTTTTCATAGGTTTCCTGGTCCCTGACAGTTTTTGGCCGTTGAACTCTTTGTTTTTTCCTTATATACTTCTATTTATTAATAAATCTATCCAATCATCCTTTTGTTTTATATCCTCCTTTATTTTTAACCCTACCTTGTTTATAAAGATAATACACTACTATCATAAAGGGACCTTTTTTTCAATTCAATGTTCCTATTATCTTCCGCATAATCAGCATCCTACTTATTTAGTGCATCCTTTTCAATTACTGCCATGTGATGACTTGATCACTAAAATATCACTGACTTTTTACTCTTAACACAGATATATATATGTATATTAACATTAAATGGGTTACGTACCTTTGTTTCAAAATTCTCTAACAAAAAACAAATATTTGATATAAAATGAAAAAGTAAAATCAATAAGCTAATAAGATCAAGCAAATAGGCCAAGTCGTGTCGTGTTCCTATCTGTGTCAACTTTGAATGAGTCATCACTACCCCAAGCCAATTCAACCCTAAGCCGGCCTAATTACCTAAACAATTCATTTGTCTCAACCCTAACCTAACGCATTTAATTTTTCTATAACCCCAATCCGGCCTATTTAACCCATTTATCTTTAAACAAGTCATTATTAATCCGCTTAACCCATTTAAGTCAACAAGAAATAAAATAAACTCAGCTTTATAGCCCTATTATAATCACAAAAATGATGAATGAAACTACTTATATTTAAGTTGTTTGATTGAATTATTGACTCGATTCAAATATATTATGACACCTTTAAATAAATGGGTTATTCCTATATGATGCGTGTTAAAAGAGTTTTATCCTAAACCAAACCATTTAAATTTCGTGTTGTATCAACCCAATTACTTAAACGGGTCACAATGTCTTAACTCTAACTCCGTTAGCTTCGCGTCAAATTCGTAACGTGTTTTCAAGTTGTATCAATGATTGTCGCCCGTAGGCTATTACTCGTTATTAAATTCTTAACAGTTGTACGTCAATTAACATTTGTATGTTTTCTTTTGTTTTGCTGTGTGCGTGCATGTATGTGTATATTTACATATACAAAATAGAGATAAGATAAGGGAAATGAAAATAATAATGAAAAAGGGATACGCATGAGAATAAAAATGTGAGAAATCTTTATTTTATTATTTATGAAAATGTGAGGAAATGAAGCAATGAGTAGGAATAGACATGTATGTTAGCCAAATATTAAGACGAGGGTGATGAAGAAAATAGGTGTAGGACCCGGGACAAATAACCGACAAAGAGATTGAGCCCAATAGGAAGGCCCACCATATCATAACGGTTTGAGTTGCATATATAATGAGTAATGAGTCACCAATATGGTCAAGCCTGAAGCCCCATTTGGTCAACCCGCGCCTACCCCATTCCTATTACTATATTCAATGTCCCAATAATGTGGAGATGTTGTGTTATCCAACCTTTTTATTTTTGTTCGAATCCTAAATCATTCCTCATTCATATCACATTCTTATGTTTGTACCCATACATTGTTTAGCAGGTTAGTATTATTCTTTTTCATCTCAGCCCAATAATTTAATTTAGCTTTTATATTCATGATCATCGGAGATAGTATTAATCAAAGGTAAAAAAATAATATGAATGAGGGAGAGATTATTTATCACGGGTCACACAAAATAACATTGATGAATAAAAAATACAAATAGTATTACTAAATTCAACAAAATTAAATTCAATTTTAGGTGAAGGAGAATGAAGTAAAAAGAAAAAGGGTAAAGGGAGGAGGGTTGATGTGGTTGTAATATGTAAATGGGTGTATAAGAGTGCATGGACGGTTATTGGAAAACAAGAGTTATCTCTCACTTCACTCACTAGTCACAGAGTCACTCATTCATTGCTACTTGCACCCAAATTATAATGGCATATCACATTATGATGTCACCCCCATAAATTTTTAACATGGAATCCCTTTAATTCCATGTTCTTAAACTGATGAGTGGACCATTTTATCACACCATTTTCCATTGTAAACAAATTATCAAGTCTATTGTAGAAATGATTTGCCTCGCTCGCATGCATACTGTACAACAATGTCTCAATAACTAACATAAATTATGGTATGGATACATATCTCTCTAAACCACATACATACATATATACATACATACATACATACATACATAGACTTTGGAAAATAGAAATGTGCTTCTTGCATTGTCTAGCAAGATTTGAACATATATACAAACACGTTGTATATTTAGGGTTCGCGCACGGTAGGTGACTGTGGAAACAATAATATGGGTCTTGCATGTTGCATGCATTTCCTTTATATTAATGTTTTCCATGTGATTCATCTATGCAATGCCTGTTTATATGGGCCATGCAATTTAATTAGGCTATGTATCGTAGTATTCATATAGCAACTTGATGTCTGTCCTTTTTTTATTACATTTTATTTATTATTCTTTACTAATTTACTTGATTCCAATATTCAAACTTGTTTTCAGATTTACCACTTCTTTTTTACTTTTTTTACTAGTAGTTGTAGATGAATAATAGGCAGGATAGATACTCTTATATATATATATATATATATATATATATATATATATATATATATATATATATATATATATGGAGAATTGAAATTGCGGGGAATATAAGTTTACAACAGGAGGTTTATTTGTGGGGGAAAAAGTTAAAATCTCAAAATGACTTTCGATATTAGAAGTAGCTAAATTAGTAAAACATAAATACAATGTACTACAAATGATAATCGAGACAGCAAGTTGGTATATGAATAATATGATACATAGCCTAATAACATGGTCCATATTGCATATGAAAACCGTTTACACAATAACACCATAACAATAGATCTTGGATTCTCTTGTATGATTAATATGATTAATGATTAATTAGCCGCATCGTCACAGAGTCTTGTTATATTCATAGAATGGAGCATGTAGATCATACTAATACTAATACTAATAATAAAGCTAATTAATTAGCACATAAAACGGCAAACGGAGCTCATCATTTGTTGCATCTAATCATGTCGAATGTTTAATTTAGTATAAAGTAGAATTAATTAATTAAGTTGGTTTGAACAATTGTATATATAAAATACTTATTATTAGCAACTTGCAATGATTAGACGGACCTAATAGTGTTTAGAATAATAAGCAACAAGTGGGAAGCATGAGATTATCTTGTTTAAGTAATAATGATAAGATGAAATAATGTTGCATTTGGCATGCTCATTATTATTTGATCAACACAAATCAACATTGGGATTAGAATTCTATTCACCCAACTAATCATCTCAATTCTCAACGCATCTATTAACTTATATCCACGCGCCACACTTTTGTATTCATCTTCACCACTTATGACTAATGAAATTAGACCTGTGAAACGGGTTGGACATGGATTATGGATACACATGGATAAACAAATCAGCATTGGTACATTATTTTGTGGTTTAAAGCTAGTTGGTTGACCTAACACTAAGTCGAAGATGTAAGCATTGGAGCATCAACAACATTAACATTGATGATGGGTTCCTTGCCCAATAGGAAGACTCCGCAGGGTTAGGAATTATATCCCAATTCGTAGGGACTGTAGTAAGTGAACTCTATTATTTATATTCTCGCTTCACCTCTTTAGTGGCTTAGTGCTTTCTAGTTGACTTATTTACTTCAATCATCATTTATTTGAATTTCATAAATTAATATAATCGTCTTATTTTGTTTTTTTACGTGCTTTTTAATAGGGAACATGAGATGCCGATACAGAGTGATGCTCAATTTGAGTACTACTAACTCAGGGTATAATTATAAACTGCTAAGTGTTTTCAAATTTCAAAAATAAAATGGTAAAGAGCAATTGAGGCAATTCAAATATTACAATTAGTTACCAAAATTAAAAGTTGTTTTTATAACTAAAAGATTTTTATGGTTGTTATCTAGCCAATTTTGTAGGCATTTAGTTGTTACTTCCTCCATTCTCATATGATCTACCCATTTTATTAAAATACTTCACTCATATATTTCAACAAATGGGTAGATCATATAAAAACGGAGGAAGTACATGATCCATTGGTAGATAGAATAAGTAGACATGTTAGTAATTAGGATTTAGGATCATGAATATGAATAATTTTGATCTAAATAGGATTTGTTTGTGGTGCATGCCTTGTGATGGAAAGGAACAAAGCTAATCAAAGTATAAGTCAAATTAATGAAGAATAGGCCAAAACTAATTTGGTTAGCCGAAAAGAGAATATTCGGTTACCGTTAACGATATGCATCAAGTAGCATGCATTATTATTATTATTATTATTATTATTATTATTATTATTATTATTATTATATATGGTAAGCAATCCTATACATATTAACATATGCTTGTATCACCTGCCACTATTAATTCAATTACAAAATCTATGTTAGTTCGCATGAGATATGGCCAGATAGACAACCTTTAATTCAATAATATTGCCTCTATAACATTTAATTTGGTAATATGTAGGTCTTCTGTTAGCAAGGCATATATTCATGTGCCACATATGCCAATTTTTGACGTAACCAATGGAAACATATTAACAAGTGTGTTTGCATAGTCTCTCTCTTTTTTTGTTTTTTTAATGAGGGACGCACAACAACTATTTTTGATGCGCACTGAGTAAATTTACGGATGGATATATGTGATAACCTGTAAACCACGTATATTAGATAAGTCACCAGAGAATGATAGGCTTAAAATCTAAAATGCATTGATTCAAGCTATAAACACTCTACGATATTGCTCCCTAGAAAGTTCGAACCTGAATCTCAATTTTTAACCCCTAAACATCACACTCACGGACGTGTTTGCATAGATGGTATGGCCTCAAAGGCAATTAGGCAGCGATACTTGCACGTACAGATGATGTGCAAATAGCCAATTAGGCTTTTTTTGGTTTACTTCATTGACCACTACTTGTTGGATTTTTATATGTACGAAAGGTTTAAGTTTGTTAACGTATATATAAGATACACATAACTAACTATATATGTATGAAAGGTTTAAGTTTTTCTCAAATTTCTCATTTAAGACGGCACTATTCGTTTTAAGGTTAAGACGGATCAAGTATCAAATGGAATAGTAGAGTAAAAAATAAATTGCAAAAATGAATTAATTTTTGTATTTTAATTTTAATATCAATAGTTTGAGATTAATATTCAATAAGTCTGACACTGTTTATGAGAAATCATAATCATCTGAAATTAGTGAAATAAAAGCATTGTCATCATACTCGTACTTACTTATCGTGTTTCGACTAATATACGAATATGTTTGAATAACTAACTAATAATAATAATACAAGCTTAAGCGTGTGGGTATTTAAGTTGAACTTTCAATTGATACGACTTAGATTTTGAAGTTGAATCTCAAAAGGGTTTAACCTTCCACGTGTCGAAATAAGGGATAACTTTAGTTCTAAAGAGGTCTCAACGCGGGTTATCTTATTAGCGTCTACGTGTTGCACATCAATATATTTAGGTTTTACACTTTTACTATCCCCCACGTCACCACTTAAATGCACCAATTATATACCAACTAACTTTGCTTAAAAGGTTTTTCTCAATCTTGTGCAACCCTCTTTCTTAATTTACCCACGTGATTATTCTATATTTCTACCAATTCTGTACTATACTCTCTAACCCCTTAACCTAAGTATATATATATAGGGGTGTTTGTGGTAAATGACATATTGACTGATTTTTAACATATTTAAGGGTTTTAACATGTATTATTAATCAATATGCTAATTTTAATATTGGGTTAGCATACCAAAGTTTACTTCTTTTTACAAAGAAAATTGTTAATCTACTAATTTTAATGTGATAATTATCAAACACTTAACTAATTCTGCTAATTATAATATATTGGTCAAACCTTCTAATAAAATTTGTCATTTATAATCTGTTTTTAAGATCTTCTTCTATTGAAATTAATCAACTAATTACCAAATTGAGCCATACTCATATGTCTTATTTGTATTCGATACAAACAAGACAGTTTTCCTAAAAATATCCGAAAAAACCTCGAATCGTGATTATTAAAATAAAATTATTAAACTACGGAGTAATATTTTCTTTCTAAGATATTCAAGTTAGTGCGTTAATAAGAAAGTATCCTCCATCAATTTAATTGTGATATTTAAAAAAAAAAAATCTTTCAAAAAATCGCAATTTCATAGATTCTCCTTACAAATACTCTCCTTTCATCGGGAGTATGTCTCGTTACACGGGTATATTTTTAAATGTTTTGTTATTAACAAAGAGAATAAGATGTAAGCATAAAATTGTGCTCGGAATATCATAAAAAATAAAAGAGCGTGCAAGAAGGTTAATATAATTTCAGTCTGTAATTTGTCTAATAGTCGAACAATAATTGTGCAGTTTATATGTAAAATAGGTAGTTATTTTTGTGAAAGTGATCATTACAAAAACTCGTAGCTTCCATATAAACTTTTTTATTGATGTTATTATTAGAGAATAGTTTGACCCATATACGATGTAAGACAAAACTTTAAAGTGCTATTATTTGTTTTTTGACAAAAAAATTGATAAACTATTAAATTGAAATCATGAGATTTGTAGTATAAGAAAATAATTTTATTAAAATATATTTATGCGCATTACTCAATTTTCATGATTAATTTTTAGTTTCAACTTTTTTTTTCAAAAAAAAAAATACAATGATGAAAAATGCGAATTATTAATGAGGAACCAAATTTATACAATTAATATAATAAAATAAAAATAAAAACTCTATTTACCGTGCATGCATTTCACAGAGTCTGAACTAGTTTAATAATTTATCTTCTTATATTTACCAAAATTGTCGACTCCAAACAAACTGATATGGGTACTGTACGATACGTAGACCTGGCTAAATAAATTCGACTGGATCTGAAAAGCCTGATCCAAGATCCGAAATTGATCCAAACTATGTCACTCCAATAAAACCCGCAACCCAAACGGACCCGACCCGATCCAATATAACTCTAAACCCTAAACTCGAAAATAACCTACCTGAAATAACTCGACCCTTTTAACCCAAAAATGACCCGACCAATATATCCTAAAAACGACGCGAAACTTAAAATAACCCGATTCGGTCCGAACCCAATTGACTCGTTTCCGAGGTCGAAGGATACCCAATTATATCCGCCCCTACCCAAATAACATCTCGGATGAGGAGTTGTCGACTATGAAAGCCTAAGTAAAGGGAAGAATGTGAAAAGCTAAGGTATGTTATAATTTGTTTTTGAAGAAAAAGGGAAAATGTTGGAAATAAAAAAAAAGGAAAAGGAAGTAGTCGTGTCAAAATCCAAAGAGTCTAGTCCCCCACTAATCTGATATAGTGAGATGAGCTTGATATAATATAATATAATAATTAAAAACTGGGGAAAATGAAGAAATGATTCAAAGGCCATGGGGTTTGAACTCCCCCACCATATATAACACGTGGTTGCTCCTTACATGCTTGTGTTGGACCCCACCTTCTTCTCCTAACCCCTTTATATATTCTTCTTCTTCCACTTTCCCTTCTTCCTAAACTCACAACTCAATCAACAAACAACCTTTTCTCTTTCTATCTTTCTATCTCTCTCTTTCTTAAAATAAATAAAAACAAGAAAAGAAAGAAATATAATTGGAGATTGGAGGAGGAAATACATACAAAATATAAAAAATGGCATATGCAGGAATAGCAACAAGTAGTAATACTACTACTACTAGTAGTACTAGTTGGGTAAATAAATCCAGAGTAAATTCATCACTGGAATTGGGCTCCCAAAAAACACGGTTAAATTGGCCCAACAAACAAAACAATCATAATCATAATTCAATACATTCTTCCCTCCATTTACCTCTACTAGACTCCCCAATTACCCCCACAACAACAACAAACAAAACCATCACCATTTCACCCAAACATACAACTACTACTAGAAAACAGCAGCAGCAGCCGCCTAGTGGTGTTTGGAACCCATTACAGAAGGCGGCCGCAGCGGCCTTAGACGTTGTCGAGCAGGCCTTGAATTCATGGGAAACCAATACTCCCCTGCCCAAGACATCTGATCCAGCTGTCCAAATAGCTGGCAATTTCGCCCCTGTACCAGAGCACCCTGTTCAACACAACCTCCCTGTCACCGGCACCATTCCTGATTGTATCAGAGGTGCCTATGTTCGCAACGGAGCTAACCCTCTCCACGAACCCGCAGCAGGCCACCACCTTTTCGACGGGGACGGTATGATTCACACCGTCAACTTCAAGTCAGACGGCTCCGCCAGCTACGCCTGCCGCTTTACGGAGACAAACAGGCTTCTCCAAGAGAGGTCCTTGGGGAGGCCCATATTCCCCAAGGCCATTGGGGAGTTGCACGGCCACTCCGGCATTGGAAGGCTTGCATTGTTCTACACGCGCTCCTTATTAGGTCTGCTGGATCACTCCAACGGCATTGGAGTGGCTAACGCAGGGGTCGTTTATTTCAACAACCGTCTCCTTGCCATGTCGGAGGATGACATTCCCTATCACGTCAGGGTCACCCCGTCAGGTGACCTTCAGACAGCGGGAAGGTACGACTTTGACGGTCAGCTTAATTCAACCATGATTGCCCATCCCAAGGTGGACCCCGTTACAGGGGAGTTATTTGCGTTGAGCTATGACGTCATCAAGAAGCCCTACCTCAAGTACTTCTGGTTCAATGCGGAAGACGGCAGCAAGTCCCCCGACGTAGACATCAAACTGGATACCCCTACCATGATGCACGATTTCGCCATCACCCAAAATTGCGTCATCATTCCTGACAGTCAAGTGGTGTTCAAGCTCCAGGAGATGATCAGGGGTGGTTCTCCGGTGGTGTACGATAAAGAAAAGGTTTCTCGCTTTGGAATTCTACCCAAGTACGCCACCGATGCCAATGATATGCAGTGGATAGAGGTCCCTGAATGCTTCTGCTTTCATCTCTGGAATGCTTGGGAGGAACCTGAGACTGACGAAATTGTGGTGATCGGATCCTGTATGACCCCCGCGGATTCGATTTTCAACGAATGTGACGAGAATTTAAGCAGCGTCCTTTCTGAAATCAGACTCAACAGGAAGACAGGCAAATCCTCTCGCCGTGAAATTCTGTCGGGTTCTGATCAGATGAACTTGGAGGCAGGGATGGTGAACAGGAACATGTTAGGTAGGAAGACGAGATACGCATACCTAGCCATAGCGGAGCCGTGGCCCAAGGTGTGTGGGTTCGCCAAGGTAGACCTGTTGACAGGGCAAGTAACAAAGTTTATCTACGGGGATGAGAAATATGGGGGAGAGCCGCTGTTCCTTCCAAGGGATGAAAACAGCAACGGGGAAGATGACGGACACATACTGGCGTTCGTCCATGATGAAGAGAATTGGACGTCGGAGCTGCAGATAGTGAATGCGGCGACAATGGAGAAGGTGGCAACAGTGGCACTGCCTTCAAGGGTACCTTACGGTTTCCATGGGACATTCATCCCAGCCACCCATTTACAGACGCAGGCATAATAGAGTACAGTACGTACAGCAATCCGTTATTATTAATTAGTTTTGTTATGGAAAAGGAGGTGGAATGTCTACCAGAGGGATATCTGCATATATGTCCCCGGGGATTCCTTTCCTTTGGAGCTAACAAATCCTTTTTTGAGGGGTTTCAGCTGCTCTTTTTTTTCTTTTTTTTTTTTAAATAAATTAATTAGTAAAAAGAATATGAAAATTAGGAGACGGAATAGTGTGGGAGGTTTTGAGGAAGCAAGCTAGAAGCTTTTTGGATATAGATTAGAGATGAAGCTCAGCTGCTTTCTGTTAGATTCTTCTACTCGTCATTCCTGTCTAGTAGTGTACTAGTGTCATAGTGTGTGTGCTGTGTGCATCGAGATTCAAGACTGTATATGGAATATGGATCATGGATCATGGATCGACTACCAAGTCAGTTTAAACTTGAAAATAACAATTTGTATCGACTCTGTTTTCACTGTAAATAACATATCAGTAACATGCTTGCTTCTATTCATCTTCTACTTATTTACAATCATCTTCTACTTATTTACAACAGGGAGCGTAAAAATAAAGTTACTCGTATAAATATAGTAGAAGCATAACCTAACAGGTTACAGGTGAGGTTGATCAAATGATTCTGGGTGACAATGACCTTGGAATAATTGTTGGGACAATTATAAATTTGTCTCTTTATTTATTTGGACGAATGTGACTCTACTCAAATCTTCCCCACAGCACATGGCAAAGTCGTTAAACGCAGGGCAGTCAATAAGTGCACCTATCTTCATTATCATTCTCACTTACTTGTCAATTCGTTTTGCAACTCGATCTGCATTTCTCAATTATGGACGGATCCCAATTTATGAATGCTAACCTAAGCCAATCAAATTACTACTCCAACACCAAACCCGACATTGTAAATGAGAATAATTTACAATAAGCTTGTAAAACCATCTAAACTAATACCTTTTGGGTGTGATAGTGCATATCATCTTTTCATTGTAACTTACCACCATTGTCATTTGTCAGTAAGACTTATAAGTAGACATGACAAACAAGTTGGATTGTATCACATTCATATTCATTTTAAATGTAAACGACTCAAAAATCCTTCAACCCAAATAAATATTTGACAAGTGCATCACCATAATAGATACTCGTATGTATGAGGAAATTACTCATAAGAAACAAACCCTGCTTATACATAAAAGTAAATTAGAAATTGCATCAAATTAAAAATGACTTGCACATGCAGAATGAATATATAGTTTGAACAATGTGACAAAGTAAAACTTGTTTTATTAGTGACTTTAATCATCATGGCATTGTATGATGATGATTGAGGGACTACTAACCCAAACAAACCGGTATACCATTGAAAATGGGGGAGGGGGGGTAAGGGGTTGCTTGCTTTTGAATGCAGATTATGTCAACCCTTGCACTAATTTGGTAGGTAAATGGGGAAAAAAAAACATATCTTGCTGAGATAATAAAAAAAAGAAAAGCAGTGTTAACACGTCAATTGTAATAAACCCCACTTTCTACTTGTTGAATAATGCTTTAATTTGTTTATCTCCTTATTAATCTCTTTGTACGTGTATGTTGTTTTTTATCCAAAAGGAAAGTGCATAGATGACATATACTGTATATCTATTGAAAAAGTCGGTTCAGATTGGAAGCAATTCATTCATTATTTATTTATTTATGCGCATAAACCATAATTTACTTTTAAGTCGGCTTCCTATGTCATTGGAGGTTTTGCGGTCTACCTCCTATAATTCCTTGAACAAAATTAATTATCTACTCTAATTGATTTCTACTATTAGCTCAATTTTGTAATTAGTGCCTTTTTAAGATTTAATAATTTGTTGAATTGCAATGATGTAGGAAAGCATTGGGAATATTTTGCAGTTAGTGCAATGACAAGGCCGGGCAGGAATGGAACAAAAGTAATAATGGAGATAATAAGTGGTGTATCAGAATTGAGTATTCATCACCATTTTGTAATGCTACTTATTTTAGTAGTACTAGTACCAACATAATCTCAATACTCAGGTTATGTAATCACACTTTTTTTATTTGACTTTGCTTTTTCACCGAGTTTAAATGGTCCTCTTAGTATGATTTATAAATACTGATATAGATCTCGTGCTACAACACCATATTTTTTAGATTTGATTTATAAACAACAATATTATAATTCTATTAGGATATAGAGTATCTCCTTAGTCCCGGTAATTTGTTATTTATTGATTTTTACATGTGTGTCAAGAAAATAATAAAAAGTAGTGAAAATTAATCATAAATTAAGTTTCTCTGACTTGTCTAATTCAATTTTCAAGTACTCACTTATCTAAAACTTATCAAAAATAAAAATAGATAACAATTAATTGATACTCCCAAAATAGAAATAGTTAAAAATAGATCATCAAAACCTGACATTGTATGAACAATGTCTAAATAAGGTTTGCCAAAATATCTCATTGGAAGAGGAAGTGCCTACAAAAATATCTGCACTTGAAGTATAATTAAATATTAAGCATTAAGTAATAGGCGATTTCCAATTGGGTTCCACATTCTCCATGAACCATGATTATTAATTATGCAACATTCATGATTCCCGCTACCAATTGACGCCACTAATTAAGAATTAACATGTGAACACAGTAATTGTTAGATTTGTACATGGGCTTTCGCCGCGAGAAAGTGTTCACTTGGAATGGAAGTTTCTTTCTAAAATTAATTAACAAATGGTAGAGTAGCTCATTGGTATATAAAGTTAATTATTTTTTCTCTACTCGTTAATATGAGACACTTACATGTGCATATTGGTTTGACTTATTGTACTCGATAGTCACTAATCAGTAGTAAAGCTTAAAGAGCTAGTAATATAGAAGTAATATACAAATATTTGGTCATTCTTTTTTATTTATTAACTCTTTTTATTTTTTGTAAGAGAGATTTTAATTAGAAGCAAACAAATTATTGAGACGGTAAAAGTAATCTAGAGTAGTAGGCAACAAATTGAAAGAGAAAAAACAATTAGGGAATGAAAGGCAGCAATTTGCAAATGACGGACCAGAAATAGGAAAGATTGAAATAGTAGTAGTAGTAGTAGTTGGTTAATTCCATAACAAAATGGAAAGGGAAAACTAGTAAGAAAAGGGGTCCCAGTTGTCAAGAAAATAGTTGTCCAAGGTTTGGAATTACGGCATTCTGTCTTGGCTAACATAACAAGCCAGCCATCCTCTGTCGTTCTTAATCGACAATCTTTACCAATTGGGCTTGGGTCACACCCACGTGTGCTATACTCAACTTGACAATTTTGCTCCATCAACTCTTATGACTCATAAAAATCAAAGTGTTTTGCCTGTGACGGACATTATCCGTCACAAGCTGAAGACGGATAGTGTCTCTCTCACAATAAAACAAATGGGAGGACAAGTGGGAGGGAAATTGAGCATCTATGTTTGGTGTCACTTACATATTATGAGAGGGACACTATCCGTTTTCAGCTTGTGACGGATAGTGTCCGTCTTCAATGAGAATTTGTGCATAAAAATATCATAAACAAGTAGGTAGGTGTTATTTCTCGCCTCAATGGTTTATTTATTTTTCTCTAAAAATAATTCCTTGAATAAATTTAAAAGATGATTAAATAATTAACATAAATTTAAAAGATGATACCACACATGTATGGAGAGGTCCGTTGAAGGTTGAAACCTAAAAAAGTGACATGAATAAGTTACCAAATATTGGCAAAAGATGCGAAAAACTAACGACTTCCTAAATTAGAAAACATGTGTTTCATTTGTTAGGGGTAAATAATTTGGTTTATGAAAGATAAATAAAAGATGATGTTTTATTAACAAGCAAAGTAAATAAAAGTAGACGAAGGGTCTTCCTCCAAATCAGGTGTCTCCTTTTCCCTCCAAATGACCGTATCTAATCAAAGTCAAAGTGTTAACCTACTCCTTTTGTCATGTGATATTTGTTATTGATTTCAAACGACTTGATAGTCTGTCTATACATGAAAAGTGTATTATATATATATATATATATATATATATATATATATATATATATATATATATATATATATATATATATATACCCCACTTGATATAAATTAAATGAGTAATAAACGAGTCCAAGTAAAATCCTTGACTAAAACCATGATATCATCCCTTTGTAGTTTGATTTGATGATGCTATATTTACATGACCATATAAATAAATAAATAAATAAATAAATGTAGTAAAATCCATTCAGACTTGATACTACGTAACGTGTTGCATGGTTAAACCATTGTGTCAAGCCGTAGTGGCCAAGTCATCAAGATACAAAAATATATACTCTGTATTTGTATAGTTTGAATTTTGTATTTTGAATTAATTCAAATGATCCGATCCTGACACAAGACATTCCCCATTAAGAGAGAAATTTAGTTAGTTAGGATAAGATAGTTGTATATATTGTGATTATGAAATATATGAATGAATAAGTAGTCATCCTTATCCAATCATCCACCATTATTATTATTATTAGTACTATTATTATTATTATGTATTTATTGCTAAGACACATACCTAATCTTTCTTCTTTTGTTATATAGCCAACACATTATTTTCATATGTATAAAAAGATACTCATATGCATATAAAGATACCCATATAACTCCACAGATCATTAGGGAAAGCCCCAAGTCGACTACATATATATCAATATATCCTGCCCTATCTCTGTATATAAGCCTAAACATGGTCCAACCCACTTTGTCTTCACACTAGCACAACATCTATATAATGCTCTTCGTCTAATGTCAACAACAATCACAACTACTCATCTCATATATACCTTTAAATTGAATTTAAATTACTTAATTTACAAATTGAATAATTAAAGTGGATAAAATTTAAAAGAAAATGCGACAATAAAAGTGGGATAAATAAAGTAATACGTAAAAAATCAAAATGATAAGTACTCTCTAATCCGTTATCATCATCATCATCATATATCACGGAGTAAGTAAAATACACTCCATAGCTTTAACTCAAAACCTTCACCACCTTTTCTACATACTATACACAAAAACTCGACTTTCTATAATCTTTTTTCCATAATCTGACCTTAATCATAATAATAAACATTTAGGGACTAGTTTGGTTACCTAATTAATTAAACAAGCTCATATATTAGTATATGGAGGTTGACAAGCATGTATGAGTATTTAATAAAAAAGTAATCCAGACTCGTGTCCAGCATGTGGTACAAATTCTCTTAGTTTTGACGTGCACCTCTCTCACCTAACTTTCATACACCATCGTCATTGCATACGCTACTTACCCCTTATTATACTCTATCACTATGTATGTAGTTATAGGCTTTGCTTACTAGCTAGGGCACTCTTATCTCCTCTTTTATTATGGGATTAAATAAAAGATTGATAATTGTATCTAAGAAAATAATGTCCTCTTCGATGCGAGAACATCCTCTTTACATTCTTTTATGATTTTGAGTGGCTCATCTGATTTGCAAAATGTTTGATGATGTGTACGACCAGTTGTATGTGTCAACATAGTACAACAATCAAGTCCACAAGGGAAAGGCGTGCATGTAGGACTTAGGACTGTGAAATGTTGATTACTACTGTACTAACTAGTATAATAATAATCTGATGATATAATAATAATAATACAAGTATCTAGAAGTCTGAATGAAGAAATGTATCTGCAAATCTAATAATAGTAATATAGTAGAAGTAGTATACTATAAATCAATCTGAGCTTATATTACGGGATGTGTTTGTGATTTTATACTTAGTCCCATACGCATTGTATAAACAAACATACAAACCTATAAAAAAATGGGACTTGTAAGGTTGAAAATGTTTGAAGAAACACAAAGAAGCATAAACAGAATACGAGGTACATACATACATACATACACCTGTTGAATTGCTACCAACAGAATATATACATACTCATGACTCATCCCCATCACAATTCACAACATACAGCTGAATCTTTCTTGAGCATCATGTCAGTCAGTCATTGACCATCGTCATATCATATCATATTATTGTTGTTTCCAGCTTAATTACATGTGCTGTGCTTCTTGCCCTTTCACCCACTCTTAAGCCAATCAAGTATTAGATTACCCATTGCTAACCTAGTCTAGGCTATATACGTCTAGTCGCGTAAGCAATAATGTGGATGGGGGGCGAATTGTGCATCTTATAACTCATCAATCTTAACGAATCAAAGGTGTTATGTATGTATGTATCAAAGCCATCTGATCTGTTGAAAAATGTTAAGGAAACTAGACTAGACTAGATTAGACGAGACAGACATTTGAGTTGGTTGATTAAAGGTTAAGTAATGCAACACAAATGTATGAAAAAGACAGGCAGGGTAACAGGGTTAGGTTGATGACTGATCCACTAATAAGATTTCCAAGGCTAACAAATTCATCAGGGTTGCTTGACATGCATACATACATACATGCATACATACATGCATACATGTTTAAATATTTCTCAAATGTCACTAACAAAAAGAGAGAACATACTGGAATGACTACGTCTATGAGAATTGAGAGGGGTTTGATTCGATTCAAGCCACATGCTACATAACCACTTGACCGCCCACTATTTTTGGAAAAATACACTCTATTCATTCCCAATAAGGCAACCTAATCAGTTATTGGAACACTTGGGTATTCGCTACATGCTATTTATATTACTTACTTGTACCAACATTTTTTTTTATTAAAGGACGCGTTAGATTTACTCTATTCTTTTTGTCTATATGTGTTACTTGGATGATATATAGATCTATAGTTGGTCACAGTCGACATAATGCTACTGGGTTTTTGCCATGACTGGATACACGCACCTTTATTTGGAAACTGTAATCGGTTTCAATTAAAATCTTGTAAATTAATCCAAGATATTATGTTTGAAACGTACAAAAAGCAATTGAAATTCCCACCTAACTTACGTGGATGACCAGAAACGAGGAAAAATCACAAAGGCAGATTAAGAAACAAGGAATTATTGAAAATTATATGAGATAATGAATGAGGAAAAGTAAAGAAGTGGAATTAGGTAGTTACAGTACATATAAAGTGGTTCACTATCAGAAATAATGTTGGTATGATCAAAATCAAGAAAAACACTTACTTTAGTACCAAACTAACTAGCTTGGTTGACAAAAGTATGAATAATTGAAACACAAATAATTGAAACACAATTACATACTCTATAATGGAACAATATAATGTTTGTACTGATAGAGTCAAATGTGGGGTTTGCTTATAAGATTATTAAACTTGGTGGTCAAACTATAATCAACTTTAGTTAGGAATTAGGATGGATTTACCACACAAAGTTTTAATAAAGTTTTTAAAGTTTAGTGCAGCACACAGATAGATCGATAACAACAGATCTACATCGCAGTTAATGCCATATTATTGGTAAAAAGCAGCAACCGTGCACGTTTAGATATCAATGTCTTATTGCATTCTATAATTACGTGAGGACACTCAAATACTCAATCACACTTTGTCCTTACAATTATGAGTTGACCAAGACTAATTAAGTCGTATCATGTATTCATGTATTCATGTATTCATGTATGTGCGTGGTGGATGCAATGAACTAATTATCTTCTGCTTTCAATCGATGCAATTCTAACGCATTATTGTTTTCTTAACATAGGACTAATTAAGGATGCCTCCATCTAACCCTCCTTACCCTGTCATGCCGCCATTGACCATGCATCAGGTGATCTAACCGTAGAAAGAGCAATGAATCTTTGGCTCCATATAAAAATGGAAACTATATCATCTTATTGCATTTAAATATTTGCTCACCAGAATATTTTTCAAATATGTTTCCAACTACCACTGCTTGTTTAGTGTTCATTACTTGTCCTAAAAACAAAATCTAATTCTGAAATATAAGCGTATAATAATTGACATGTTCATGAAAACAAACCTATATTGAGCACGAGAAGCAAGAGTGTTTTACTCAGTACCATAAGAGAACCACAAATTGTGTAACCTTTCAGAACGGCAGGCACCTTCTAAACCTAATATGATGGCGGACTTAAGCACCAAGATTCAACCGAAAAACATCATTATGCTCGGACTACACTGCAAAAGACGCTATTACCTTAAAGAAGCTTGTATTCACAAAAGGTGACACTATTGTCCTACAGAAGATGAAACATGCAGGAAAGAAACTACTCATATTTTCAGAATTGTTGACGTATGATGTTAATAAAACCTTTTTCCCTGACACATACACAAAGCATTCTGAATAACAACAAAAGGATTCTCTTAAGAATTATCTCAACAATTGTTTATTAATCACAAGATGGAGTATGAAAAATCAAACAAGTAGAAATAGTATAGTCGTATTGTCATTCATTTGATACCTCACCGGATAATCCAAATCAATTATTGTAACTAAAACTGAATCTAACTAATCAAAGTTCTGTGCGGATCCAATTTGATAGACTACAAAGAGGTCTGTCTATCAATTATTTTCGGGATTCTAGGGTTCTGGAAAAAAAATGTCCATAAATTACATGGACCATTTATCGGGTCAGACAAAGAGGTCTCACAAATTTTGAGGAGCAACAGAGAACATTTAATGCTTCCGATGTACGATAAACCAATCTCAGACGAAAATTGATACTCGTTAAAAAATGGTTTAATACTTGTTATTTGGGGAAGAAATTGAATAGGGTAACTCTTGAAGCGAACACGGACACGTGGCAGAAAAACCGGGAAAAAAAGAAACACGGCCTGATACGACTCCCTGAACGGCTCAAAATAGAGTATATAATACACGGTTTTCGGGATATCAGGGTCCCAGAACAAAATTGTCCAAAAATCACACGGACGATTTTTCGAGTTAGACAAAGCGGTCTCACGAATTTTGAGGAGCAACGGATTACATTTGAGGCTGTCGGTGTGCGATAAACCAGTCTGAGATAAAAATTGGATACTCGTTGAAATCGGTTTAATACTTGTTTTTTGGTGCTGTAATCGAATAGGGTAACTTCTGAAATGACCTGGACACGTGGTAGAAAAACCGGGAAAAATAGAAACACGACTCTATATAGCCTCTTGATCGGCTCATATTCAAGTGTGTATTGAAGTTTATAATACACGGTTTTCTGGATTCTAGGGTCCCAGAACAAAAATGTCTGTAAGTCGCACAGACGATTTCTCGGGTAAGATAAAACGGTCTCACAAATTTTGAGAAATAACGGATGACAGTTGAGGTTGCCGGTGAGCAATAATCTGAGGCGAAAATCAGATGCTTATTTAAAATGGTTTAATACAATTTATTTGGAGCTGAAATCGAATAATGTAACTCCGAAAACGACCCCAGACACGTGGTAGAAAAATAAGGGGAAAAAAACGATCTGGAACGCCTCTCGAACAGCTCAAATTAAAGTGTTCGGGATTCTAAGGTCCCAAAACAAAGATGTTCGTAAATTGCACAGACGGTTTCTCGGGTCAAATTAAGCAGACTCACAAATTTTGTGCAATAACGGATAATATTTGAGATTGCCGGTGTGCAATAATTAAGTCGAAAGCGGAAATCGAATACTCACTAAAAATATTTTAATATATACTTGTTATTTGAAACTGAAATTGAATAGAGTAATTCCTAAAACGACCTAGGACACGTGGTAGAAAAATCGGAAGAAAAAATAACACAACCCCGTAGAGCCTCTTGAACAGTTCAAATTAAAGTGTATAATAGATGGTTTTCGAAATTCTAGGTCCCAAAACAAAAATGTTCGTAAATCACACAGTTCTAGCCACCTTTTAGTTAGCATGTTAAGCTATTTACATGTGATATGGTCTACATAAGAATGCTACTTAAGATTATAAAATTGTAACTACAAAAATCAAATTAAGAGAAATTCCCGACTCCAATAAAAAAAATTATATTTTCAAATATCTTTAATTATCCATGTTACGAAAAAAAATAGAAAACAAAATTCTTATTTTAAATATTTGCACGATAAAAATTTCTCTACTTTTTATATAGTTTAATAACGTTTCAACATTACTTTGTTTATTAAAATTTTATAAAAAAAATACCTAATATTTTTTTTAAAAAAATCAAAATATTTTCAAATTTGTATATTTAAATTTATTTTTCATATTATCTATATTATATTGTATTGTATTAGATTTCATTCGGATTTTGTATTTTTTACAAGCATTTTTTTTACGTTTGCCTTAACATAAAAATGTCTAATAAAATCATAGTCATGGGTGTCCATTCATTCTGACTAAGCAAAAATGTTGCTATGGATGAAACATAAGTCGTGGTAAAAAATTATTTGCCGCAGAAAAATTCGTAGCTAAATACATTTTTGCCACACATGTGACATAGCTTGTGGCGAAAATAATTATTAGCCATGGTTATAGCCTAATTCGCCACACAAGTGAATTTTGGTCACGGGAAAAGTGGTCTCGTGGTATAAAATTTTTGGTAAGGCATCGGATGAAATATTTATAGTGGCCAAATAATATTACGCCACGAATTATGAATTCTCGTGGAATAATTCATGGCGTAAGTGTCATTTTGTTGTATGATTGTATGTCGATGACTTCAACTCATCCGAAGTCTATGTCATACAAACATCTTAGAATTTTCCTAGATAACAAGTCAAATTCAAAGGCACGCCCCCTCCTTGCATTTTACACGATAAAGCCTGTAAATCTCAGCAAGTCTGTCCAAATTGTATTTTTTAACAAGTACTTGCACAAGCAAAGCATGTTTAGATAATAACACTGAATAAAATATGATGGAAACTATGTCAAAGAAAGAGTCTTTACAAATTTGTCATGGAGATGTTCTGCAGCAAGTTTTATAGTTTTAAGTCGAACAAACCCATGCTGAAACAAGAAACATAACAGCGAACTGCAAAACCTTGTTTTTGGACATTTTCATCATAGTCGAGGGGTGAATCACAGAGAGCAACTACAACATTTGAAATGACAAATTAGTTATTCATAAAACCATTCTTTATATTAAATCAAATGAACCCATACTAATCAGTTGTTAGCAAAAATTTGAGTAGCCTCGAGTCTTGATTGATTTGAGAGAAATTTTCTTTTTTAAAACTCAAGTACAATCATCCTCACTTCAACAACCTGGCCTATTTGTTAACTTATTTAAGAATTTCACAAAGATAGGATGAAAGGCTTCAGGGATAGCACCAACAAAATTAACTCCTCTAGCGCAAGTTTCTAGCCGGTCGTTTTGTATGTAAGCAAAGCATAAGTTCAACGATTTTCAACAACTAGTATTTAAGAGCAAAAGAAATATACCCATCTTAAACCATAAAACTTGTAGTATAGAGCAAGAAAGTACACATATTGAACTTCATGAACGAAGTTCAAGAGATGCAACGTAAACAGAAAGCTAGCATAAATTGGATAAAAAAACAATGCTGGAATAAGTATCATGACTGACAAACTCATAAACTTTCCGTTGTGAAATTTTATAGAATAATGACATTATATTATACAGAGTACATAAGTTCAAAATAGGTAGTTACCAGTAGTTCGTCTTATGTTCAAAATAGGATTAGTGGGGATTATGGGTTTGGTTAAGGGATAATCCTTGTTTGTTGGGTTGATTGGTTATTTGTCTTACTTCTAGCTTGTGCATACTTCATGTTTAATGAAATATTTGAGTGACATACTTGCATAATTTTTGTTTGTTTATACACATCCATAAGACCGAGAGCCTAGGATTGTGTTAGAACTTGGATATAACTTGTAGACTGACCTTGTGTATGCGGGAGTTAGCTCGTGTTTGTCTATGGTGGGGTTGTTAGACCGAGAAATTACTCAACTCATTTGCTAAAGTAATACTACCCTGAAACATGAGACCCAACCTACTAGTTACCTTGGTCACCAATATGAACTTACTCTATCTAGTTTTCTTCTTTGTTGATTTACTTTAGCTATCATTCTAGTTTACATTTTACCTTGTTGTTTTATTTACATTTCATTAGTTTAGCTTAAAAACTCAAATTTAATAGTGACACTTGCATGTCTAGAATTAGATCTTTACTTGAGCAATTTAGATACCTCATCCTATGGCATCGACTCCGACTTGTTTGCTTTACTAAGTTGGATTTATAAATGTGTGTGAGAGTGAACAACGAATGCGCATCAAAATGGCGTAGTTGTCGGGGATGATGTTGTGTGTTTGAATTGTTCTTGTGTCTATTTTTTTAGTTGTGCTTTTAAATTTGCCTTAGGGAACCTAGTTCCTTAAGGTAGTTTTATTTGTTTCCTTGTTGTTTTACAATACCTATTAATTTTGTCAACCATAGCAGACCCGACCCAAACTTGTTTGGCTCTCCCATTAACTTTGATATTATGGTGGCTTCTAGCTTTCACATTAAACCGGGTGGAGCGAGACGCATTTCATTGGAATGCGAGTGAAAATGTGGTTGACCTTCTTGAGAGTTTTGTGGATTTTTATTGTGTATTGAGAAATGACGAAGTTCTCATTGCTACCATAAAACTCATGCTATTTCCTTTCTTTGTTAAGGGTGAAGCTAAAAGATGATTGAAATCACACCCTCCTAATACTTTCACCTCTTGGAAAAATCTTTGTTTAGCTTTTCTTAGAAAATTATTCCCTCTTTCCAAAACCGTGAAGTTTAGAAATGAGATTCTTACATTTGAGCAAGGTGAGTTTGAGAGCTTGGGTGAGTCTTGGGGGGAGATTTAAGGTCTTCTCATCATCATGGGATTCCACTTTGGTTAACCACTTTAACTTTCTTTAAAAACGTGCTTACACACTATAGAGATATGATAATTTGTGCTTCTAGTGAGAGGTTTTATGATTTGGAAGTTGGAAAAGGTTATGAATTAATTGAAAGAATGGTTAGTGATGATGAGAATTTGGACTATAGGAGAGTGAGACCTAATAGAGGGCCATAATGTAGAAATTGGCAAAATATTCATTATTTGCATGATGATTGTGATGTTTCTCATTCTCTTAATAATGCCTCTAATTCTCATGATTCTTATGTGCCTCCTTCCTCCATGAATGTGAATTCCCTACGCGAGTTAACATTATTGTCCTATGAATCTTGTGGTAATAACGTTAATGCTTTTCTTTCTTATGCATCTCACCCCTTGTAAATTTCAATGTCATGATTGATGTTAATGATGATATGAATGTCTATGACTCTTCTTGTGAACCACCTCACTTTTTCAAAAGAGCTTCCACGCACACACCTTATTCCAACCAACCCCTCATTTTGTGAATGTTGCCTATGATTGTGGGTTGAAAAGCGTGAAATTTTATGATGATGATGATGTATAATACACGGTTTTTGGGTTTCTAGGTTCCCAGAACAAAAATTTCTGTAAATTGCACAGACGATTTCTCATATCAGACAAAACGGCCTCACAAATTTTGAGAAGCAACGGGTGACAGTTGAGGTTGTCGGTGTGCGATAAACCAGGCTCGATCATAAATCGGATACTCTTTGAAATTAGTTTAATACTTGTTATTTGGTTCTTAAATTGAATAGGTAACTCCTGAAGCTACTCTGGACACGTGGTAGAAAAGTCAGGAGAAATAGAAACACGGCCTGGTACGACCTCTTGATCGGCTCAAATTGAAATGTGTATTAAGGTGTATAATACACGGTTTTCGGGGATTCCAGGATCCCGGAATAATTTTTTTGTAAATCGCACAAACGGTTTCTCGGGTCAAATAAAGCGGCCTCACAAATTTTGAGGAATAACGGATAACATTTGAGGTTTCCGGCATGCGATAATTCAGTGTGAGGCGGAAATCGGATACTCATGAAAAATGGTTTAATACTATTTATTTGAGGCTGGAATTGAATAATGTAACTCCTGAAACGACTCCGGACACGTGGTAGAAAAACCGAGGGGAAAAAAAAAACACAACCTGAAACGGCTTATCGAACAGCTCAAATTGAAGTATAATACATTGTTTTCGGGATTCTAATGTCTCGGAACAAAGATTTCTGTAAATCGCACATACGGTTTCTCGGGTCAAATAAAGTAGCCTCACAAATTTTGAAAAATAACGGATAACATTTGAGGTTGCCGGTGTGCGATAATTAAGTCTAAAGCAGAAATCGAATACTCTTTGAAAATAGTTTAATACTTGTTATTTGGAGCTGAAATTGAAGAGAGTAACTCCTAAAGCGACCCTAGACAGTAGTGGACACATGTGATAAAAACCGAGAGAAAAAATCACAAGACCCGGTACAACCTCCAGAATTGCTCAAATTGAAGTGTATAATACACGGTTTTTGGGATTACAGGGTCTCGGAAAAAAAATGTATGTAGATCACACCGACGGTTTCTCGGGTAAGACAAAGCGACCTCACAAATTTGAGAAACAACAGTGGACATTTGAGGCTGTCAGTATGCGATAAACAAGTCACAGGCGGTAACCGAATACTCATTAATAAAACTGGTTTAATACTTGTTATTTGGGGCTGAAATTGATAATGGTAAGTAGTTTAGAAGGACACTAAGGCCCTGTGTTTTTCTCAACTGAATTATAGGACGCTAAGGCTCAACCCTCAGGGCTAATTATATTCGGTTATTCTCGCTTGTCATAAAATAGTTTCAAAGTAGCAATCAAATCCTTTGAATTTAACAAAATATGATATTTAACCTCATTTTTTATTTTTCACTAAAATTTCCACACAAAAATCGTTTTATAATAAATTGTGTAACAATCGTAAAATTATTAGTTTCAACTTTATTAATTTATATATAGTTAACTATATTCTCTAAAGAAACTTTTTACATCTATCTATAATAAATAAAATTTATCATAAAATTTCATGAACTATTATTACATTTATAATAAATTGTCTAACAATTGTAAAGTTATTAGAATTACTCACTATTACAAGTATATATCGTAGAAAATTTATATGCCTATAAAATGAATGGTTTTGACTAATTAAATTATAAATTGAACTTTGAGGATATGTTCATTAAAAAACAAACAATAGAGTTTAGTTTTATTGTCGAATAAAGTAATGGTACTTGATTGTTACAAGCCTACTATAACACTCCAAGAGAATCGGAGGAAATTTGTCTCACATCGGGAAAATAAAGAGCTTATGATATATTTATAAGAGATTCTACCCACCATATTAGTAACAAAGCCTTGCATTTTTGGATTTAAGAGATAATTAAAGAGTGTGTAAATCATATCTTATTAGTGTGAGTTACGACGTCGTTGGTCAGGGGTTGTTATAAAGATGTTATTAGAGTAACCCTGCGACCATGTATTGTATCCATGGACAGGAGTACTTAGCTCAGCCACCTAGCGGGGAGGACTTTGGGGCTTGGCTGCGGTTAACTTCAGACACACTGGGGATGTTGTACTCTTTAAGTGAGAGAGTTTGTAACACACTAACACCCCAAAGATTGAGAGAATCTGGAAAATAAGAAAATTATGAGATGTTTATAGGAGATCATATCCACCACATTAGTAACAAAGCCTTACATTTTTGGGCTTAAGAGAGGATTAATGACCCAAAAATGAACATCCTATCTCATTAGGATGAGTTACGATGGCGGTGGGTCGGGATGTTATATCTATAAGTGAAACTTAAGTGGTCTAATTTCATCATTAAGCAAGGTTACCACATTCGTACGTCCTCCCTCTATATATACTAAAAGAATATGTAATCTTAAAAATTTTCCATTCAAAAGAGTTTTTCTTAAATAAAACCGTTCACTTAAAAATTTTCCATTCAAAAGAGTTTTTCTTAAATAAAACCGTTCACTTTATAAGGAGCCTTTTACTAATCACAAATTCTCATTGAAGACGGGCACTATCCGTCACAAACTGACGACGGATAGTGCCTCTCTCACAATATGCAAATGACGTTATTCATGGGGTGCTCCATTCCCCCCCCCCCCCCCCCCCCCCCCCCCCCCCCCCACTTGCCTTATTGAGAGAGGGATACTATCCGTATTCAACTTGTTTGTCCCCCCACTTGCCTTATTGAGAGAGGGATACTATCTGTCCCCCCACTTGCCTTATTGAGAGAGGGACACTATCCGTATTCAACTTGTGACGAACAATGTCCGTCACAAGCAAGACGCTTTATTTACTAATAAAGTAGGTGGTGGCCCCAGATACTCTTATAATCTCTCCTAATTTCTTTAAAAATTATGAAGAAGATTGCTCGAACGTAAGATTCGTGGATTGAAAAAATAATGACAATTTATTTCATTGGGGTATCATCTTCACATTACATTGAATTTAATCTTATTAATCAACTTATGTTATATATTTTTGATCACAAATTCTCATTGATGACGGGCACTATCCGTCACAAGCCGCAGACGGATAGTGTCTCTCTCACAATATGTAAGTGGACTACCCATGGGGTGCTCCATTTCTCCCCACTTGCCCTTCCACTTGTCTTATTGTGAGAGGGACACTATCCGTCTTCAGCTTGTGACGGATAGTGTCCGTCACAAGTAAAACGCATTGATTTTTAATAAACCGGAAAGAGTAGAAGTAAAAAAGTAAAAGGGTTGTGTAGAAGAACTGAAGAAGGCGTAGGAGTGACGCAGGCAGCAGTTAAACATAAAAAGTAATCTGTCTCAAATACCTATTTGGGTATTTGTGAAACGCAGACATATCAGATCAGATCAATCAATAATAATAATAATATCCCCCAACAAACAAATAAACACCAACCCTTTCTCAATTGATCGCTTCATTGATTGCGATCTCCATCTCCATCTCCATCTCCATCTCATCTCCCGTCGCTCAGGTTACATCTCTTACCTCTCTATTCATTCATCCATTCATTCATCCATCTTTTTGTTTTCTTTAATTAAGTAGTTTCTAGTTGTTTATCATGATGATATTGTTTTTAGTATTTATTTGTGGTCACTTCAAGCTGTTGTTCTTGTTTGTCGTTATTTATTTCAATCAGAATCCTTCTAAATCTGTTTAATTAGCTGTTTTTGATTCGTTTATACTTCAAGTGATGCTTTTATTTCGTCGTTTTTAGTTGTTTCTTCCTAAAGCCCGATATTCGGCCGTGAATAGTTTGAATCTGTTTGTTTGGATATAAGAAGAAGAAGAAGAAGAAGAAGAAGAAGAAGAAGAGGGGGTTGGAGGGTGACCTATAGATGGATTGGAGGGACTAGGCCGGAGAGGTAGAGTAGAGACTAGAGCGGTATCAATTATTTCTTAGGCTTCAACCAAACAACATATTTGTCCTCCCTTTCCTTTCAAATCAATCCCGATGTTATACTTTCTCCATCAATAGATAAGTTATATTCTCGTAAAATAGCAATCAAAACTGATTAATTAAAGTCAATAGAGGGGTATCATAACTAAATTAATTCATGATATTTTCCTTCTATCCGGGATTGATTTTCTTCATCTTTATTTATTGCAGGTACTTGCTTTTTTGTTTTTCGCAAAATCACTATGACATCTGGTGATGCTCATGAAACTGACAACAACATTGAGATCTGGAAGATCAAGAAGCTCATCAAAGCAT
The DNA here is from genome assembly GCA_009801015.1 of Silene noctiflora. Lineage (NCBI taxonomy): Eukaryota > Viridiplantae > Streptophyta > Magnoliopsida > Caryophyllales > Caryophyllaceae > Silene > Silene noctiflora. The sequence goes on from VHZZ01005164.1 coordinate 52,949, forward strand.
TAGAAGCTGCAAGGGGAAATGGTACCAGCATGATTTCATTAATTATTCCTCCTCGAGATCAAATTTCTCGAGTCACAAAAATGCTTGGTGATGAGTTTGGAACTGCATCCAACATCAAAAGCAGGGTCAATCGTCAATCTGTGCTTGGTGCAATCACCTCTGCTCAACAGAGGTTGAAGCTTTACAATAAGGTGCCTCCTAAAGGTCTTGTTCTTTACACGGGGACCATTATGACGGAAGATGGCAAGGAGAAGAAAGTGACTATTGACTTCGAACCTTTCAAGGCTATCAATGCATCACTTTATCTTTGTGACAACAAGTTCCATACTGAATCTCTCAATGAACTACTTGAATCGGATGACAAATTTGGCTTCATTGTCATGGATGGAAATGGAACGCTTTTTGGAACTCTTAGTGGCAACACCAGAGAAGTGCTTCACAAATTTAGTGTTGATTTGCCAAAGAAGCATGGGCGAGGTGGCCAGTCTGCTTTGCGCTTTGCGCGTCTGCGGATGGAGAAGCGTCATAACTATGTAAGGAAGACTGCCGAGCTGGCAACACAATTCTACATCAATCCCCAGACTAGCCAGCCCAATGTGTCTGGTCTTATCCTTGCTGGGTCAGCAGACTTTAAGACTGAGCTCAGTCAATCTGACATGTTTGACCAACGACTTCAAACAAAGATTCTTAATGTAGTGGATGTTTCTTATGGTGGTGAGAGTGGGTTCAATCAGGCTATTGAGCTGTCTGCTGAGGTTCTTGCTAATGTGAAATTCATTCAGGAGAAGAAGTTGATTGGCAAGTACTTTGAGGAAATAAGTCAGGACACGGGAAAGTACGTATTTGGCGTGGATGACACACTCAAGGGTCTGGAGATGGGTGCTGTAGAAACTCTGATTGTTTGGGAGAACTTAGATATTACAAGGTACATACTCAAAAATGTCTCCACTGGGGAAATCATAATTAAGCACTTGAACAAGGAACAAGAGGCAGAACAGAGTAACTTCAGGGACCCAGCCAGTGGTGCAGACCTTGAAGTGCAGGAGCAAATGTCACTGCTTGAATGGTTTGCTAACGAGTACAAGAAATTTGGGTGCTCCCTGGAATTTGTGACGAACAAATCACAAGAAGGGTCACAGTTCTGCCGCGGCTTTGGTGGCATTGGGGGGATTCTTCGCTACCAGCTAGACATGCGTTCCTTTGATGACTTATCAGATGATGGTGAAGTGTTTGAAGATTCTGAATAGCAATTAGCCTCATCTTATATTCCAGTGCAGGTGGATGTGCACAAGGCCTGCACCGGTGACCGGGCTGTCGGACTCACTATGATGTCTCAGTCTGAATGCTTGCACATTTCTGAAATAGCCGTCCAAGGTTTGACTCCAATTTCTTTATTCATATTATATATAGACAAGGGTAGAGGCTATATGAAATTCAAAAAGTCTCTCGTGCACTACTCCATTGCGATCAATTTGCGCTCTGAGAATGGAGTGTGAGAACTTCTCTCTCCGAATGAAGTGCAACAATACGTATTTGATTGTTTTAGCTGCCTTTTCATAGTTGAAGTTCTGTGAACCTGCCTGTGTTTCCTTTTCTCTCTTGTCTGAATTTAGTTAGCGAACTGTGGTCTTACAGATGCCAATGCACAAGGTACCCATGGGGCTCCACATGCGGAATCTGCCACCTCAAATCTTTTGGGGAAGGTGCGACCAAAGGTTGGTAATATCTTGTTTTGACGACTTGCGATTTTACATTTTCTTGAATAAAAGTAGTCAGTTTTACAATGATGATGAATCTGTGCTTGTTATGCTAGGCGGATGGTTTTGAATCCTCACCTGGTTCTCTTTGTTCTGAACAAGCATCTAAGAGTGTTCCATGTCTGGGATTGTTCTCAGTTGCTGTTTGAAGGTCTTTTGCTCACTCTGTGATTTTGAGGGGTCTGACTGAAGGCTCTCTCTAGAAGTCATATGGTCCGACACTAAATCGAATCAAGGCCCCTTTATTTGCGTACTAGTAGTACATTTCTGGTGTGTATAATAATGCTGCGTATCAGTTAACACCACCTTATAATTGTTTTAGCTTTTGAATATTCAGTTTCAATCTTGTATGATACTGCAGATACGGTAGTGTGATGCTCTGGATAGAGTATAAACTTTTATTGCTCTTAATAAATAATGGTGTTGACTAAATTTTGTGTTATGTTCAGCTATTTGTTCCGTCTTTTTAGTCTCATTTGGCGGTTCATGTTAGCTCACCAACTCATGTGGACTATCGCTTTATTGTTGTTGGTCGGCCTGATCCTTTTTAGTGTTACAGATAACAGGGAAATCTTGTGTTGTTTTGTTACTGCTACATGAATTGCTTAGATTGATATCGGATTATCAGACATGGGTTAGAAATTGTACACTTATTCATAGTCGTATGTAGCGAGATGCAGAGTTGACGAAAGATTGCTACTCCCTTGTTTTTCTTGAATAAGCCCCATTATCCCTAATTGGAAATTCTTCATTTAGCATCATTTTTCCTTTAGCAACTTTATATGAAGAAAATGAGTATTCAATCCTTAGATTACTTTCTAAATTACAGCTGGAGAGTAGAGAGTAGCTTGGTAATTCCATCCCTCAATGAGGCTTATATTCATGAAAAAGGAGGAATATCACTTTATGTGTTTCGATGTGATATGCAAATAACTAAATAAGCAAGCATAGTTACGTAGAACATTAAAGGTGTCACTTACACAAAGAGAAGCCTGAATTATACATGAATATACAAGACGTTGAAGGCACACAAACGGAAAAAGAAAGCACATGATAGTGTTCCATAATCGTCAGTTCCTTGACGATCGTCACTATTATCACTCCAAAATCGTCTCTCTTTTAAGCTTTCTTCAAAAATGGGAAGCAAGTCGAGATGGAGCAAATGCCCTCACATAAATCGGAGAGAAGATGCCAGTTTAGATGATCTGACGAGATCCGTCTCACTTGCATCAGTTAATATGTCCCACCTTCTTACAGTTGCACCGACACAAGCGTACGAATCCTTTAACTTGATTCCCATCCTTCTTCACTGTTGTTGCAAACGGTGTCTTTGCTTTGACTAAAGGCGATTCAAGTCAATCCTGACGAGGATCGGCGCCATTGCTTCTTCTGATGCAATTTGAAAGGACTCCAGGTCTTGCGGCGCTTTGAGGTCTCACAGAAGAGACCAGACGCAAGAGCCTGTTGAAGCCACTGCTCAAACTCCTCTTCCTCCTCCTCCTCCATCATTTCTGCATCCAAACCCCATGGGAATCTGCTCGAATTCGAACGTCTTGTCTTCTCTAGGCCAACCATGTTTACATGGAAACTCGGTCGATGGGTATTGGGTCGACATGCCATTCCCTGTAACAAGATGGTTAAAACTTGATCAGAGAATAAAATTACCGCAATCAATGCTGAATTATAACTCTGGTTCTCAATTATTTGGCTGCATAAAACTAATTGAATTCTCGCAAAGCAAACGGACTTAGAGAACACACGAATGATCTTTACCTGACAGATGGCCCACTCCGACACATCAAAGATCTTGCTTTCCGCACACACGAAGGCACGTGGAATCTCCATCTGACACCATAAACACCATGAGCCACTTAACACATACCAATTATATTAAAAATCCTACAATTTTCTAACAGTATCTATGTTGAACAGCTTCTTCCCAGTAATACCCTCATCAAAACCTTACGAAGTTAGACAGGATCCTCTGGAGCAGTGATTTGGGGAGAAAAAGAGGATGAAATAGATGATTGTCACGGTGTATATGTAACTAAATTTGTAATTCACAGAACATCCAATACCCGGGCTTAAATGTTTTCCATTAAGTGTATCAGCTCTTTTAGACCTCAAAATCTAATATCAGACAACTGATAAGAAACAGCCGAAAACACAGGAATATCACCTAAAAAACATGCCCTGTTTGAGGTCCAATGACAAAATAGACCAATTGTCGTTGTAAGTACTCCTTTTCAATTCGCCACTAGATGCCTACTTTATAGGCGCCTATGTTGCTCAGACTCGTTTAGAAGTATCCACATGGGTGCGTGTCCAAGTGTCGAACTCCGCCATTTTTATGAAAAACGTGCAAATTTTGGCTTAAATGAGGTGTGGAGGTGGGATACCCTTGTCCGAGTGTCGAGTGTCGGATACGGTACGTGGGGGAATCAGAAGAGTCGGAATAACATTAGGCGCACAGATATGAGATCAAGTCTCTTTCTTTACTTCATCACTCCATAAATCAGTCACCTGTTATGTCACAGACTCTCAAATATCAACTCTAGAGCCATAACCATGTCCGACACAATATTCGAGGATACAGGCTCGCATCATAAAGGTAAAGAAAGAGACGATGAGTGAAGGCACTTGGTACAATCTTATAAAGATTTTAAGCCCCTTTTATAAAACATCTTTCTATCAGTTTACAAAACCTAAACATCTACTAAAAAAAATGTTACGTTGAAGGTGTGTCCTCAATCTCCTCATACTGCTACCCTTGGTTAAGGACAAAGATTGTGCCCCAACAATAGACTTGTCATTATGTCTCAAAAATTGGTTCCAGTCATAGGAGGTCGCAAGTCTGACACTTGGATATGTAAAGTATCCGAGAAACAGGGCTCGCCTGACCTAGCACTATGACAGTATCAGCAAGATGCTACAGCAGTCTGCAACTTACATAGAGCTCAAGCATCGGGTCCACTGTAAGTGTCAAGGGACCAGAAATCTATGTTGAATCTTACTGCTGACATGCTCACTAGACTCGCATATACACTCAGCTATAAAAGTTGAACCTCGTTGAGGATTTAAAGAAATAGACCTATACGAATGAAGTTATATCCTTAAAGAGTGCCGTCTCCAGCCAAGTATCGTAGAAGGTGTAATAGATCTTTTTAAGGAGCAAAGAATTTAGGTATCTAATTTGGTGAAAAGCAACGAAGCAATGGGATCATGTTACCAGTGAAGCAGAATAAGGACATACCTTTTGTGGTCCTTTGAAGACCAATGAGCCCTTGTATTCAACCCATCCATCTCCATCCTTGGCTTGATGATACTGACAACAATCCTGATTAAGAAATCCAACAAAAAACAGAGGTGAGATGGAAACGTTTAGATACACGCCCATTTTCCAATCCATGTCAGAGAGATGAAAACAAAAGCATTGAGAAAAACTCAAATGCACACCTGACACCAACGTGCCTTGGCCTTAGACCGATTAGTACAGACCCACGTGTGTGAATCGCCACACTTTGTGCATTGTATCTGTCTCGACTCCTCAGTAAAATATTCTTGTGTTTCCTGCATAGGCAACAAAATCATTAAAAAGAAGTATCCACACAGCTTATCATAGAGTCAATACGCTACACCATAGGCCACGTGTTGTACACTTTACCAAGAGGCAACGACTGCCCAATGACAATGGCTCATCCCAGGATAACTTAAATGCAGATAGTATAATGGAAATTCATAAATGGTGTCATTCTACATAGGTATTAATTATTAAGAGTGGTGACAAATAAAACTAAGACCCTGTCATTCTGTTATTATGGGCTTAATTTCAGCTCAGCTGAGCAAAGAGGGCCTAAGAAGTTTGCCGAACTTTTTTAGACTGTTCAGTGGCGCTCTGAAATCAAAGAAGTCAAATTTTCAAATATCAGTTTGCAGGGTGATAAAAGTACCTAATTTTGTTACTGGAGCTTTGAAACGAATAAAGGTAATTTTTACACAGTAATATAGAACACCATTCAACAATAAAAGAGAGCTCCAAAGTACATAAGGTTCTAGACCTTCGAACATAATTGATCAACACAGTATTTCTCATAATATCCATAATATCCAGCAGGAATTCTAACCGATCCAAAAAGAATAAAATGATCAAAGTAACAGACTACCTGATTTGATGCGCTAGGAGATTTTTGAGAGAGATTTTTTTGTCCCTCCTTATTCAGTTGCTCGTCATAATCTCTTTTCTTAGTTGAATCAGAAAGAACCTGGAGACTTAACAAATCTAAGTTGCATATATAGAAGTAACACTGTATATCTCTTTCCAATATCATCCAGTGTTCATATCTGAAGCATTTGACTGAAACCTGCTTGACTAAAACGAAATGATCACAGCATGATTATAGTATTACTTACCTCATAAGCACATTGAAGCTTCTTAAACGAATCACTTGCTAAGGGACTTCCCATATTTTTATCTGGATGCACGAGCATGGCCTATGTAGTAGAGTAGAATAATAAAAATAATGACGGAGCTCATGATAACATTTTCAAGTGAAGAGACTCGTTGAGTTCAGTTTCTACCTTTTTCCTATATTCCTTCTTCAGCAGAACAGCATCAATTTTCTTGTGCCTTGGAAATCCCAATGCTTCATAGTGGTCAGCACAGCTTAGTATCCTTTTCATTTCGCTTAAAGAATTTTTGTCTTCCCGGAGCACCTGACTAGGAGGAGGCTCTTTCTGACATTTAAGGACAGAGGTTGAATTACAAGTGGTTTTACTTGTTGTTTTACTGGTGGTTTTGCCAGCTGAGTTAGATGAGGACTGCTCTTCAAACTCATCAGATAAAATAGAAAAATCACACTCTCCAGAGAAGTTATTTTCTGTAAATGCTTCTGAAGCTTTGTGCTCTTCAAAACGTGCACTCTCATTTAACTTGTCACACCACTGCAACAAATAATTGAATGCATCGTTGGACAGAAAGGCAAGGTTAACAGCTAGGAAAGGTCCAAGCCATCCTACTCGCACTTTGACACAGTATATAGAGCATAGAGCTGCCAACAATACCACCAATCGTGCATGATTCAGAGAAAATAAATAACCTGCATTTAGACGGTAAAATGGGCTTAGAGGTACTATTATGACTTACTATTTTACTAGATCGGTAAAATCTTTGAATTTACCCAGCAAGAGTAACAAGGACATACAAGGAAACACTAGACTACCATAAAGCCATAAATTACCTTTCATTAATGCTCTAGGAAAGGCGATCAACTATACTAAAAGGAAAACATTGTGCCTGCTTTTCATTATTAGTTTTTAGTATCTCTAATCTCTAATAGATTATACCCGTAATAGATTATACCCATTATGAGCTGTGACCAGCTGTAGATAATGTGCTCATAGCCATATGTGCTATAAATTCATTGCCATGATCTACAAAGATATTGGAGGTTCTCAATTCACGTTTTGTTGCAGGATGTATTTTTCTATATTGTGTAAGCAATTTCGTGATAACCTAAGGATATATTGTAGACTGAAAAGAGCTAATCCACTGATCAACAACAAACTTAAAGCGCCTCAAACGGTCGAAATGTTCCCACCAATGGCAGGTAAGGGGGTTGAATGAACGTAGCCTTGCCCTATGTAAACAGCATAGAGAGGTTGTTTCAAAATGACTCGTAGTGAAAATTGCAATGGAATTGCACCGAATAAAACTCCACTCTTGAGTTTTAAAATCAAGCCGGCAACGGGCAAACTGACATATTGTTATGAGTAAAGAACAAACTAAGGTTATCATTAGTTTGTACTCCCTGTAGTTATCTTATAGCAGTCCCATTCCTATTTTGGACATGTTTTGCGGTGGTAAAATGTCAATATTATCTCTACTGTTTCCTCATATACTCTCAATTTAAAGGTCAGATCCACCACCCACTCAATTTTGTGTCTAACTAAAATCAAAGAAAACACTACTTTACTAGTAAGACCTACCGCCCAATCACTAGTAAGGTGGATGTGCGGCCACACAAGGAAAGATCAATTAAGGAATGAGGTGATTAGGAAAAAGGTGAAAGTGGCGCCAATAGAGGACAAGATGGTGGAAAATCGACTAAGATGGTTTGGCCATGTGAAAATGAGACCTATGGACGCACAAGTTAGGAGGCTGGATACTTGGGGAACAGAAAAGGAAGGGAGACCAAAAAAAACATGGCTGAGAGTTATAGAGCACAATATGAGATTCCTCGGACTTGACGAGGGGATGGTGACGGAGAGGGCACAATGGAGGGAAATGATACATGTGGATTTTTAGTTTTTGATGCTATTTGAAATATTTAATGTTTTTATTAATTTTTAAAAAAATTATTTACTTTTTCGGATTTAGTACAAGTTTTTTACCATCAACTTTTTATATATTAATACTTGTTTCATTTTAAGGTATTCCGGACCGTTAAGTTTTACTTCGGTTTTCAAAATCGTTTTAGTTTCTATTTTCAATTTAAAGTCTAAGTTTTATAAAAGAAATCCGGACTTAGGCTTGGCTTTTGTATTATGTTTCACTCCCCTTTTGTTTTGCACTTTTCCTTTTCTATATTTTCGCATTTTGAGGTGTGCGTTCACCCTTGGACGGTTCTGCAGGATGATTCATGTGACCCAAAACCATTTTGGGATTAAGGCTCTGATGTTGTTGTTGTTGTATATGCTCTTAACTACTAGATTAACCAACAGACTTATATGGGACAATCTCACATGTGAGACTAAAACTGTGGCTTTTGAATTTAAACAAGAAAAAAAAAAACAATTTGTTGACATCTTGCTTCATCCCAACATAATCCAACACCAAAGAATAGTTAGTCTTTAACTTCATTGAAGTGGGACAGACGCTAGCAACAACGTTACCATAGTGCCACAAGGCCTCCCACAAAGACTGGAAAATAAGCTTACCTCCTACGACAAACAATGTCCCCGTAACCCAGAAGTTTGCATACATCCATAAGATCAGAATGGCAAAAAATCCTACAATAAAGAGTCCAGGTGTGTATCCCAAGTACTGAACAGCAACTCCAGCAGCGGCCTGAAATAATTCAACCATGTATATAATCACAGAAATCCACCTCTAACCCAAGTCACAGTGTGACAAGAGAAAAGCTAAGATGAAAAGAAAAACAATATGAGAAAAAAGATCAGTGGAAAGAACAGAGATGTATAGAGAAATGCTGCCCACATACACAGAAATAAAGACCTCTTATATGCTCCATATCACCTAATAGCTCTCTGATGATTACAAATACAGAAATACTCCATCCTATAGGAGATTCAAGCATTGAATCAACAAAGAGTAGTACGAAAATCACACCCTCATTGTGATTTTTTTCACGGACCAGGCAATATGTGACCACGTTATTAGGAAACTATAGGAAGTGAAACTCCACTGATACAGATGGCATAACCGTGTAGTTTTGACCACAAACGTGGATTTTGGCATTTAAAATAAAAACGATTGACTACATAACAGTGATGGGAGCGCAAAACAGCCTGTTAACCCTGATAAAATCACTGGTTAATTTCCATGAACAAATTCGTCTTAGCATATGCGCAGCAGTCCTCAATTCTTACATTAGTAATCCACCAACTGTTATATAGTGGGAGTAATACTAATCATCCAGTACTCTTGATTTTCCACATTCCCACTCCATGTTTCCCCGAGAAGAATCAAGCAGTTTATTCACATCATATCCAGTATTTCAATGTATAAATCTGTATACAACTCAACACACGACTCCTAATAACTGTATATATGAATATGGATATGAATATGAAATTAGAAAGTAGCCGGATACGAGAAGAGGATACAACAAAATAGAATAAAGGTGGAAGGTGAGAGTATGAATGGGGGAAATAAGGGACTTACGATACTAATCAAGACATAAAGGAGGCAGGAAACGGAGGTCAAGCTAAGGAAACAACTCCACATAATAACAAGCAATGCAGCAGATTGTAAACCAAGCAGCGATCGAAAGCCGCTATAGATAGAATACTTCCAATAAAGCATAAGCATCAACAACTTCCTCCAGAAATGATTGCAGGCATGACAGAAGACAGGCCAATGTAGGCCAATTGCAACAGAAACCCTATATCTAAGATAGCTCAGAGTTGTTGTAACAAGTGAACAAGCTTGTTTAGGTGAATGGACCCATTTCCAAACCAACCAAATATCCTCCATATCTAATCTAACTCTAATCTAAATACCCCCCTAAAAATCTAAGTACAGGAGTAATACTTAGCCATCAAACAAGATCAACTAAATTGACCTCCATGAAATGTCAAAATTTGAACAAGATATAGGAAGTGATTGGAATTACGAGTATGCCAACTACTGGAGATAATCAAATGAGTAACAGCATACATAGCAGCTGAATTAATTAAATTAAAATAAATGGATGAGACACGGGAAAACAAAAAAACAAAAAAAAAAAGTGAAGAAAAAATTGCGCCGACAACAACAGGAGGGAGAAAATGGGCTTTAATTGATTCTTGTTGTATAGACTGAATCAAAGACCAAGTTTTTTTGCTTTTTTTTTTTTTTTTTTTTCTTCTTGTGGGTGTTGTTTTATTTATGTTCCACCATTTTTCTCAGGGACTGCTCGTGATTTTTTTCTTTTTTCTTTTGAAAAGAAAGAAATAAACTGTGAATGAGAGATTGAGAGGCAACCACAAAAGAAGAAATACAATGCAACAACAATAGCAATAGGCCCCTGTCACTCAATACCAATGGCATCGATTGTGGAAAAATAACTTTTTTAAATACATGTTTTTCTGTTTTATGAACATTTTTCCTAAATTTTTCCATTTCCATCACCTACTCTTATTCTAGAAAAGGAAAAAAAAAAAGAAAAAAACTCATAATTAATCAAATTACTAGTTTGACACTGCGTTGCAACGGGGTAATTAATTAGTTGTAATGCTACATTTTATATCTAATTGTTTGTTTACATATGATTAAAATATCTTTTTCAAATAAAATAAAAGATAAAACACTTTGTTAATGAAAAAAAAGGTTATAAGGCTTAATATTTATATGTTATTGTTATAACTGACGCGTCCGTTAATATAAACTCTTATTATAAGAGTTTTTTAAAACAATATTTGAGAGACTCAAAATATGTGTAAATGATATAGAATTTATACTCTAACTATAGCATTTTTTTTACCACAAATCTAATTATAGAATTTTCATAATTTTTTTTATGATATTTTTTTGCCAATTGAAATGTATAAGTTTTTATATGGATACAAACTATAATCATCATCACCTGAATATAATATAGAAAATTATATCGTATTGTGGAGAAAATGATACAAACTCTTATCAACTCTCTGAGATAATACTTAAGAGACTCGAAAGATTTTTGGTTGATACCTAAGTTACAATGATTCTCCTATTTATATAATAATTATATAATCATCTCATCTTATGTTAATCTTTCGTTGTGGGACAATTATACTGTTTATATGTAATTTATTCACCACACTTGTATTTTTTTTCAATGTGGGTAAAATAACATACTAAGAAATACACCATCTTTTTCAGTGTAATAGTATATCCCATCTATTAATATTCGTACGTTTTTTTTTTTTCTACTTTTATCATAATTAAAATATTTGCAAATAATATGAAATTACTCTAATGATAGCATTTTTTTTACCATTACTCTAATTATATTGATTTCGTAATTTTTTTACAATATTTTTTTGTCAAATGAAATGTAAAAATTTTAAATATTGAATATAATATAGGAAATATATATCATATTCTAATTATACTAATAGTTAAAATAATTTCCACTATATTTTTTATATAACAAATATTATTTAAGATAATTTCCTTAGTTAATTAATTATTAATTAATTTTTAATAATAGAAACTCTATAGAGTCTTCTAAAACAATACTTAAAGAGACTTAAAAGAAATTTGTTTTGATACCAGAGTTTCAAAGATGTTTCCTATTTATAATTATAGGATTACCCACCTAATGGTAGTTTTCCAATGTGAGACAATTCTACTATATATGTAATATATTCACCATACTTGCATAATTCTTCAGTGAGACAAACAACATATTAAGAAGGGTACCATCTTTTATCATAATTAAAATATGAGAAAAAAATAATACTTCGTTCATACCATTGAATTGTTTACATTTTTTATTTTACCCCGTTCCGTTTGACTGTCTACATTACTATATATGGATATTTTGTGATCAATTAAATGACTCACATACTCTTGTCTACTTTTATACCTTTTGGTGGGTGGGTGCCAAAATATGTGGGGCTTACATGAAAATAGTTGTGTAAGTAAATATATGAAAAGTAGAGATATCTCATTTTCTTAATATCCGTGCAAAAAGTAAATGTAAATAATTCAATGGAAGTGAGGAAGTAGTAAATAATACAAAATTTATATTCAAATGAAAGCATTTTTCGCTACGAATCCAAATATATAAATTTCTAAATATTTTGCATTATACTTTTTTGTTAGATTGATAATCAAGCAATTATTTTATGTAAAATATAACTTTGATATTAAAAATATTACATAATATCTTTGTCATAATCTTGCAAGATCTTATAATTTACTTTCCTAAGATTAAATAAGATGATGTGGACGCTCTGATATCGCTCGAAAAAAAATCTCTTTTATGTATATATAGAGATTGACAAATTTATCAACATGTTTAGGTGATTGAAAAAAATATTGAATAAAACCATGACAATTAGGCGGAAACATAGTGCGTATGTAATACTACTCTTTTCTGGGCGTAGAGTACTCGGTCGAGTAAGATGCGTTCGTCCGAGTGCGTCTGTTGAGTGTCTTGGTCAAGGTTTTGACATTGAGTCACTCGAACGAGTTGTTGTAGCACTCAATTGAGTATGTGTACCCGGTCGAGTATATTGAATCGCTCGATCGAGTGTTCGGTCGGAAATGTGTTTTGCGCGGTTTTGATTAAATTTATTAGTGAAGTATATATATTATCATCGTCAGTTTCGTAAAACATTTTATAAAACCTAATTACATTTCTAAACACTCAATAATCATTTTCCAAGAAAGATTCATCATTTTGAACATTTGGGTTTCCCTATTTCCGTATCATTTGCGTAGTAAGCCTTAATCTCTAGTCTTTAATCCATCTTGTTTAATCGGTTTCCTTTGAGTCTAAGCTTAGAATTTGTGATTTGGGAATTATGTTGATATGAATTTTTGATTAAGGTTTATAGTGATGGTATATGATTATTGTGTGTAAGTCACGGTCTCATGGAAAATTGTTATTGATTGCTTATGTTTGTTTGGATTGCAAAAAGGTGGGGTTTCCCTACTCAGTACAGTTATTTGGTTGGTTGTGAGATGAATTGTGCCTATGTGATTATTGTGGTTGGTTATTGTGATTGTGGATGTTGGAGGTGACGAGATGGATAATGTGAGCCATGTCGGGATATGGTGTCACCCCCTTATGACTCCCGTCGCAAGAGGGATGCACATTAATGAGCCTGGGTTCGCTCGTTGTGATGAGCGAAAATTTGTTGTCCACGCTGCGGTTTTGCATTGACAGGGGTGGGTTACCTGTTGCGATGAGAACTCGACTACTCGTTGCGATGAGAGTCATTGGTTATTATGGATATCGGAGTTGATGGAGTTGTATTGGTTTGTTCATATGAATTATATGTGATTGTATCGCTGTATTTGTGCTTAGTTGTATAACTGTCACTGACCTTGTGTGGTGTCGTGTTGTGCCTTCCTTTTTGTTATGTGTTTTCGGTGATCCATTTGATATCGTCGGCAAGTGGTGAGCAGGTAGAATTACCAGGTGTTGATGATTGTTGAGCTTTGGTTGGGATCCTTGGAGGGAGCGAGTCACCGTTGAATTCACTTAGTTCAGATGATAGTTAGTTTGATCAGTTCGTACTCTTCTGTTGTTAGGTAGTTGGATTTGTATTGAGTTGTAATCAATATTTTCTTTTTATAAAGAAGTTAATAAAGTTATTTAGTTTGTTCTCTTATTGTCCATTTGATATGAACTACCTCTGGTAACCGATATGGTAATGCTTCCATTTGTTAAGATAGGTATTGGTAAGACTATTTGGTAAATGAGGGTGTTACAGCGTAGGATTGTCTTCTAAAGACAAGTTGTCGTTCATTGACGAGAAATGTCAAGGAACCGACAAAGGGAGCCGACGGAGAAGAAAGTATAGAACACGTTGCAAGGAGGCAATGTGTCACGGTCCGGTATTTCCGCCGGATCGTGGCGCGCACCCTTGCCCGACTCTAGGCAAGATGCAAGCGACAACGGATCTTCGAACTAGTGA
>VHZZ01005164.1:79913-93160 GCA_009801015.1 Silene noctiflora
TTTACTTTTTGATAAAAACAACGTTTAGAAAAGTATACCCGTGCAATTTGCACGGGTTTAAAACTAGTAAAAATTATTACATTTCCAAATTAAGGTGATCACATTATTTTTGACCTCAAGAGAGTATAAATATCACTATTTTTATTCACATATGCTATCAATTTAAGACTAGACGATCACATTAAAAAGTTATTATATTTTCAGACTACAGTGGTCACATTCTTGTAACCGTAAGAGAGCATATAATGTTACGATATCAGAGCACATTGTTAACATATGAGAGTGTATATATAGTTTTAATTAGATATTAACAATTTAAGTTTAAATGGTCACATAACATAATCATGTTAACAAATGATACTAATTTGTGAACACTTTAGTAGTAAAGTTACTACAAACTATTTTGCAGCCAACTTGCACACTATAACACCCATTTCATTGTCAAACAATACTATCCAACTCTTTTAAATTTATGATGAATAATGTACGTCTTATCATATATGTTCGGGCCGCTCACGAATTTGTTAAAAATGACCTCACCACCCCTTTTATTTTTTAAAAATAAAAAAAACAAATCCCATTTTCTCCGACACTCAGACGGTAGTGACCAATGATCATCATTTATGTGTGTTTGCCCAATATTTAGAATCGCTCGAGTGATATATCCAAATGAGTTGGTCTATAAATTAGGAGAAACACCCTTTCTTCATTCTTTCCTTTCCTTTGTTTGTTTGTTTGTTTGTTTGTTTCGGTGCATTTTGAAAATCAATCTTCCAGGTACGCTTCTCTTCTTTTTCCCCTTTCTCGGTTTGCCCTATTCATTCTTTCTTTCTTTCTTTTCAATTTAATTCCGTTTAGTTCTTTGATTTGGTTCCGCATCTCTTATCTACAATTTGTTTGTTTTCTATATTCTAATTTATTTATTTATTTGTTCTGATCAGGTCAATTATATATATATATTTATTATATATAAATCATGAATGAGAATATTATGTTTAATTTTTCCGCACTGCTGCTTAATTCGGAAATAGGGCTTTGGTTGCACAATTGCATTGTTTGAGTACTTTTTGATAGTTTTGGGGAAGAAACATTTAGAGTATATATATTTCCAAAGAGGAATCAAAGGTTGATTTGGTTGTAAAGATGACGGATATCCAGCAATTGCAGCAGAAGCACGAGAGTTCTGCCACCACTAACACTAACCCTAACCCTAACCCTCGCCCTCATTTCGACCGAGGTTTTGAGGAGTTCATGCGTGGCCACCTCGACGATTGTATGTCCTACGGCACCTCTTGCAGCTCCCCGGATGATGACGATGATAGTGATCAGCTTGTTCGTAGGAGACGAAGGTCTGATCTTGAGGGGGATGATCTGGCCGAGTCTTCTGCCGCCAGAAGGCGTCACTCTCGTATTTTGGGCCGTTGGGCTGCCAGGCAAGCTCAAGAGATGATCACTACCATGGAGAGACGCAACAGAGAGTCTGAGTTGATGGCTCTTGCTGGCTTACATCCTGTTTCCATGCTTGATTATTCTTTTCTCAGAGAGTCCCACTCCCCTTCTTCTAGGAGGCAGGGTGAGGGCCCTACTGATGAAAGGCCCAGCCCACGCGCTTCATCTACCTTGCAAATGTGGAGAGAGTTGGAGGAGGACCACTTACTTAATCGTGCCAGGGGGAGGCTTAGCAATCAGAGGAGTGTGGATACTAACACTGATGTCTCTACCATGATAATGTCTGAAAGTAGGGAGGGTGACAATCAACAACATGATTTTGGGGATTGGTCTCATGATCAAATGGGAAACCCGATTGTCAATGGGGATGACGGCCGTTCTAGTAGAGACCCATCTCTTGATCTTGGCGAAGTAGAGAGGGAGAGGGTTAGACAAATTGTGCGTGGGTGGATGGAGAGTGGCATCAACGAGCGCTCGTCTAATCCCACGAGGGTCACTAATAGTCCCAGAGAAGAATGGCTTGGTGAGACTGAGCGGGAAAGGGTGAGGCTTGTCAGGGAGTGGGTTCATATGGCCAGCCAACAAAGAGTTCGAGGAGGACAGAGGGAAGATCAGATTTCTGCACGTGATGCTCAGGTTGATCCTGCTCATAATGAACTTATTGCTGACAATCCTGCTACGCAGCCAGAGCATATTTCCAGAGATATGCTGAGGCTGCGGGGAAGACAAGCTCTGATCGATCTGCTTGTGAGGATAGAACGTGAAAGACAGAGGGAACTTCAGGGTTTAATGGAGCATCGAGCTGTTTCTGATTTCGCTCATCGTAATCGTATTCAGGTCAGCTGCAGGTCCTTTTTTTTCTGTAACTGTTTCCAGGAGAATTAGTCCTGTTTCTACTTTTAGTGATCCTCTGCACTGCTTACTCTAATGGATACGATAAGCAGGTCAAGACCACCAATAATGTTTCTCATTGTCCTCTTTGTATAATGCTCCACCAATTTATTGTTTTAGCTCATGTAACTTTTTCTTTTTAAAGAAATCAAGAAGAGCAATTCTTAACCTATTGTGTATCACTATACTTTCTTTGTCCATAGAACTTTTACTAACCGAGGAGTGTGGACCTTGTGGTAGTGTATTTTCAACCAGTCCATTTTATTGCCGAGAGCTTTATAATGTTGAGAAGTGGCTGGTACAGAGGTAGTATTGCTTTTGTGTTGGATGATGAGGGAAGAGGGAATCATAACTGATAAAATTTCTGGAACAAATTTTGTTTCAACTCTCTGTATCAATGTTAGATTCTCTATGTTGTGTCACTAAATTAATAACTGAATTATGCATATGAATAATTCACACGCTCTATTCCAATTTTATAGTAATGCTAAATTGCTAATACATTGGTGTAGCAGGAAGTCTAAGTGGAGGTAGGGTAGTGGTTATCGTGAATGTGTCTTTCTGTTCTTAAATTGCTGGATTGTGTTTATGATCTGCATCTGCCTGTTTTGAACCAGTAATACTGGAATGTAATTGTTCGATACTGCTTAGTCACGGCATCACTGGCTTTCAGGTCATTTTATCGAAGGAACTGACTATAATCTGTCTTTCTCTTTTCAGTCATTACTTAGAGGTCGTTTTCTGAGAAATGATGGAACAGGCGAGGAGGAAAGGACACCTTCATTAGCAGCAAGTGAACTACTTCAGTTGAGACAACAACACACTGTTTCTGGCTTGAGGTGTGTTGATAAAAGTTATTATAATAAACTTTGCTTCTGTCTTTAGTCTTTATAAATGTGAACAAGTTGCCTGCTTATCAGGCTAGATTCTATCCGATTTTGTTTGTCTGCAAAATAGCCCAGAAAATAAAGCCATTAGAGGCCCTAACCCCTAAGCCCATATAACCTCGCCCTGTTATAAATTTGTTTTCTGCCAGAATTGTCAATTGTTACTGTTTACATCGTCCCGTTTTGGCATTGGTGGTCATCATCCAATATTTTGAAAAATATACTCCCTCCCATTGTGAATATTCTTCCCACTTTCCATATTAGTCCCATTTTATTTGTTCTTCCCATTTGTTTTCTTTTACTCTTTAGCAATTTAAGGAAATGAAAATGACCAAAAAATCATCATGAATATTACAATTTCACACAGTGTGCCATTACTAAACATATTTTTACTTCTCATAGTTTAGTCTATTAGGGTATAATAGGCTCTTCATATAATAGTTTGGCCTTAACCATCACCTTTAATAGGCTATTCATACAATAGTTGGGCCTTAACCATCACCTTAGGGTTATTCGTATAATAGTTGGACATCAACCATCACCTTAGTGTCACAAACAAGGACGTGACATTAGGGTTTTGGTTGAGATGGTTCATCTATAAGGGTATAATCCTACCCAACCAAATTAACAAACCCACCCCCTCTTATCCAAATCTAGAGGCAAGATCCACCCTCCATTTCCGCATTCCACCTCACAGCCTACACCAACCACCTAACCACCATACCCGTCGACCACAGCATGACCCATCGGTCACCATACACGCCGACCACCGTACACACTGATCTCCGCCCATCAACCACCATAATGGCATAATATCTCCTCCTATACAAATGTTAGCCACCATCGAAAACGACCGCTCTCTCTCCTCCGCAAATGCCGGCCACCAACCAACCTATGATTCAACCCCTCACCATCTGCGTTTGCAAGGAGGTGTTAGGGATTGAGAAGAGACGGTGATGGTGGTTGTGACTAAGTATACTAAAATTTTCAGACATGGGGAACCTGTCTTAAATGGGATATGGCTGCGGTCGAGCAGGGACACATCTTGAAAGCATAAATACATTTCTAAATGTGAAATATTTCAATAGTTTGAAATATATTGAAAGAAGTTTGACAAATAAGACTTCATATCATTAAATATAATACTATAATGCTTTTGTGGTGCGAGTCTTATGAGTTTATCTCTTTGAAGCAATATCAGACTAATAAGCGTTGGATACGGAATTGTTACTCGTATCCGTGCCATGTCTTGTCGATACGAGTACTATTCTAAAAGTGAAGAGTCTAAATAGTGTAGGTTGTGACGATGGGTGGTGGACCGGTGTTGGTGGTAGTGGTTGCCGTGGAATCTTATTGTTCAATTGATGGGTTAGTTTAATTGGATGGTCCACTTGTCAATTTTTTTGATTTAAATATTATACTCCTAAAATTACGTGAAAAAATCAGATGACAAGAACAAATAAAGTGGGAGGGAGTAATATGAACATTGTTGTTTCTTGAATCGATCAACAAATTTAACATTGTACCTTCCCGTATATTTGGAGATGACCATCAAAGACAAAAAGTACAAAAAAGGGGATGGAACTACTGAAGTCATATTTGTAGTTGTAGTTTATGTGCAGCCAAAAGGTGACTTCTATGATAAGGGTTCATGTCAATCCAGTTCATAATTGCATACATGTATGTGTCTGTTGATTTTACTTTGATCCCTTAATTCACACGTGTACATTATTTTCCCATTTGGAATGAGTTTCTTTCATGTACTCCTTTTTTTTTTTGTGTTCTTTGGGGAGACAGTGGTGATGTTCTTACATGTTATTGTACTATCATCAAAGGTACTGTTAATGTTTCTGGTTTTCTTTGTTTTTGCTACTGTCATTCTGTTATTGGTTATGTTATTACTGTCAATTTCTACTTTATTGTGGTTAGTGGAGTACTATTTAAAAAGTATGTTTACCAACTTTACTTTTCCATCTCCTCATAAAACCGTTGTACATTTAACAGTTTTTCTTTTAGATCTTCAGGAAAAAACTGTGAATGGTCGTATAACTGCATGGTCATATAGCTTTCCTTTTTCCGGATATTTTAAAGTAGAACTGTAGCCCTCATCACACGCCTGTATAGAATGGTCGGACTAATAAGGTTAATGGTGGGCCTGTAAGGTTTTAAAATGGAGTGAGGTTTTTAACGCTAAATTTAAATTGTGAAATTTAACTCCCGTGTTTATTTCATCTTGTGTTAGACAACCCAATAATCCACCTTATAATGGTCGGACTAGTAACCCAGCTTTCTACCCAACCCAATAATCCACCTTATAATCCATGAATGTACCGTATCCAGCAATCCATGAAACAATGAAGTCTGACAATTTTGGGAGGAAAGGTTTTCCTAGTTGGCAGGGTAATGCCGGTTCGGAATGGAGGGATAAATATACTCCCTAGTCCCTCCTATTAAGCCTGTAGTTCCCCCTTTCCTTTTTTATGCTAGTCGGGTTTTATTCCCTCTTTCCTTATTTGGAAACCTTTGTGTGGCTCAAATTCAGTTTCATGTGGGGTAGGGTGTTTTGTGTGGTCCAAATTCATTTCCTTAATTTTTGTGCAAAAAGAAAGGGGAACACACGGGTAGAATATCCGCATTTTAATTCTAACAATCACAGGAGTCGTCGGCGTTAGGCAGCTCTGAAACAAGTCTCTAATATGCTGAATAGGAGGGAGTATTTTCTTAGGGATACTCTATGCTGTCACGTTGAGTTTTTCGGTTTTGTAAGTGGTATGTCTGCCTTTTTGAAATTCTACAGGGTACCCTTAAACTCTATACTTAGTTTATTTCATGACCTTATTGATTATTTCCGCTAACTTGGTTTCTCTATTGCTTCATTAATTCACCTATTAACCCACTAGTTAATTATTAAGAAGTAATAACCCGCCTTTTTACCCAACCCAATAATCCACCTTATAATCCGGAACGTATGTTACCCAACAATCCATGAAACCTCCATCATCACTTCATGCTTCATGGAAGAGGTATAAATTGTTTGTGGTTGCCGAAGGTGGTTTGGGTGATGTTTCTCATGAAGGATGATGATGAGGTGATGTTAATGAGTGATAATGGAGGTTGAAGAAAGGTTGTTGAGAGAGGAACAGACTAGAGAGATAATGGAGTGTTGAAGGAGCTCACGATAAAACCTAAATATGGAGTTCAGGAGTAATAGTATATAGAAGACAAGTGTACAACTTAAAAAAATAAAAATTCAATGGTACATTTTAGTATTTTTTTTTCTTTGATAGAAACCCACAAGGGGCTTAATTCAGTTCCAATAAATCAATCTTAGTAGCATAAACAATGTTTTGGGGAAAAATATCCGATCAAGACCCCCCTACCAATGCACCACGGACTAGTATCAGCTGGTACATGTGCAACTCTTTTTTTCCTTTACAAAAGAAAATGTAACCTCATCAAACTATTACATAATAAAAAAGATCTTCAAAAGCAAAAAAATAAGTTGCTTCACCCTTGCTTTTGCTACTTCAATGCTCCTGTTTTTCTTTCTTCCTGCAGTGCAGTCCTGTGAGCTGACTGCTGAGACCTGTGAGCTGCTGCCGCTTCCCTTATTCTGTGCTCCTTCAGCTGCTGACTCTGCATCAGCACCACCCACTCAATTCCCCCCCCCCCCCCCCCCCGTATCATACCGAAAAATCGCTCCTCACTCATTTTCCTTTCTTCACCCCCGCTAAGCTTCCTCATGCCAGACCTCGACTTCTTTCGCCCTCTGGTTGTCAAACCCTCTCTTTCCGTGCTTTCCTTCCCATCCACTCCTCTCTCATTTCTCGTCTACTTGCTCCCCTTCTTCAAATATTGTCTTATTTCGCCCTTCCCAAATAGGCCAACATCCCACATAAATTGTACACACTCTCTTACGTCTGCCTCCCCTTGTCATCTCTTCCACACCCCCCCTCATTGACTTAAGCCTCACCTCTTCATACACCTCCATTCCCAATTCATACCACACCCCAACCATCCACCCACAATCCCAAACCAAGTGAATATAGCTCTCCTCTCTACCATGGCACATCGAGCAAATATTATCTATGTTCAACATCCGAGCATGGCGAGCAACAAGGTTACATTTAATGGCAAGGGTTTCATTGCATAGTTGCCATAAAAAACATCTTAATGCAGGGTAGGTAGATTAGGGTAGGATAGTAATAAGGAAAACTATTCATGTATTCCTTTTATTTTTGTTTGCATTTAACTTGTCTAACTGAATAAGACCTCGTCATCCTAGAATTTGTAGAATTTTTACATCGTGAAGCATGCATAATTGTTTATGATTTTAATAGTTTGCCACTTAGGATTTGGTTGAGTACTTTATCTCTTTACGGTGGCTTCAAAGTTCTTGAAGAAAATTGCATGTTAGTGACAATTTTGCACGAATTATCAGGGAAGGTTTTCGTTCTAGGCTAGAAACTCAAGTGGGCAGCAACTTTGACACATCATCCTCTGAAGTCGGTAATGACCAGGCTCAACGTGGCACCTCATTTGAGGTCCAAATTCAGAATTCTGTCCACCTTCAACCTACTCTGGAAGCTAATATGCTCAATGAGTTGTCAGGAAATAACATAACCATATTTAGTGAAGCTTCTGCTGATATGACTGAGGCAGGGAATGCTATAGAAAGGGTAGATTGGCAAGAACAAGTGACGGGAGATGAACGGATGAACCTTCCACATCCAATGTTTTCAGATGTTAATCAACGGAGAGGAAGTGTAAGAGAAAATGTCGGTGATCCCTGGCAGGGAACTTCTCGAAATCGTTGGTTACAAATGGCTAATAGGAGTGATGGTGAAGAAGAGAGAAATTCACCAGGCCAACATGGTTGGGATGAGGGTGGTTCTCGTGCAATACCCGAAAATTGGTCTGAAGGGCCTTCCGATCCTCCAAGAATTCAAGGTGGAATGCTTTTCAGACGAGTTAACAGATTTCACCTACCCGAGGATGATAATGTTTACAGTATGGAGCTCCGTGAACTTCTTAGCAGGTACCCTGACCTCGGATGATATTTCATTTAATACGCACTTTACGGTTATTTGTGGTTGGAGTTTTTCTTATTCCCGTTATTTTGATGTAGGAGGAGTGTTTCAACTCTTCTCCGTAGCGGCTTTCGTGAAAGTTTGGACCAATTGATACAGTCTTATGTGCAAAGGCAAGATCGTGATCCTATTGATTGGGATCTTCACAGAAATTTACTAAATTCTGCCGCGTCAACGTCGAACCAGGGGTCTCAAAGGCTGAATCATAATGTCAATGATAGTGTCAATAGACCTTCAATCGTCCTTCCATCTCCACCAGTGCCACCGCCTCAACCTCTCTGGCAATCTCATCTACATAATACTAGTTGGTCTCGCCATGCAATGCATCGTTCAGAACTGGTTAGCTATACTTATTAGCATTTTCTTAAAATACATTATTGCGTTAGCATAGCGAAATGATCATAATAATACTAGTATATTAAACATCCATCCCAAAGTCTTGGTCTCAAAATGACTTGAAATCGGCTAATTTGAATAGTTATTTTTAAGTTGTAGCGGTCGGTAGTGAAAAAAACCAAAAAAAAAAAGAAAGATATATTAAGAGTTAGTGTACTTCCTTGTTCAAAAGTTCATGGGCTAAGAATTTCACAGTAACTGGAAAGTTCAAAGTGCGGGGAAAAGATTCAGGTTGGTGTGTGGGGTTAGTGCACACTTGACTAGCTGCCATTATTGGCTAACGAGTGTATGAGGGTTTGGAGTGTTACATATACTTTTTCCCTAATTCTCTTTCAATCAACCATGTTTTGTATGATCTTACATCCACCATGATTGTGACATTGTTGTACGACCACTATCCCTCCCAAAACTTTGTGCCAGTCGTTAACTTCAACCATATCATCTCCATCTAAATTACCACACTTTTGAGTAATAGATCCAATAACATTGGTATAATTTGAAATTTTTTCTCATTTAAGATAGATTTTTTTAACACAACAAATAAAACACAAAACATATCATGACATTATTGCCACATGTCAAGTTGCTGTTAGGACTCGGACCACATGTCCCCTTGAGGAGGGTTTGGACTTAGGAGGCTTGAAAAAATGAGAATATGATAAGATTGCAATGGGAAGGAGGGGAAGGGGAAGACCGAAACAAACGCGGATTAGGGTGATTGAAAACAATATGAATTGTAATGGAGCTTACAGAAAATATGGCGTTAGAAAGGCTTGTGGACAGAAGGAATCCGCGTGGACGATGTAATTTGATTTTGGATTTTTGCTCAGCTTTTATTTTCAATTGATAAAATCAGTATTGTTTGGCTTGATCTATTTTTCAAACCTTTTTTGCCGCTTGACTTTAGTTTTCCACATTTTCTTACTTTGTTTTAATTTACAACTTTCTAGTTTCGTTTACATTAATTACATTTCATTTTGTTTTTGTTTATGTTGCACCTTGAAACATTTCTTTAGTTATTTTTTTTATTGTAAATTTGTTATTGTTTGGTCATTACAAACTCCGTTTTTTTTTATTCTCCCACTTTTAAGAAAAGTTGGAATTGACCATATTACCTTCTCTCTATCTCGCCCCCCTCCCTCACCAACCCCACTTCCCAGATCCCCCACCCTCCTCAAACACCAAAAAAACATCGAACTCTACCAGCACAACCAACCGACAACCACCATCTACCACCTCTCTACACAATGAACACCACCAGTTGTGACAACCCATCACAGCTACCGAACCTTACCACCAGCATCCAACACCATCTACGCTGCACCGCTGAACCTCAAAAGCAACCAAAGCTCCTCACAAGACCAGATCTAGCAATTGTAGGGGATGACAGCAAGGGATGGAGGCCAAATTTTTGGAGATGGTGGGCGGAGATGCGAGGTGGTGTAGGTCATAGTCGGAGAGGCAAGATGGAGGAGTCGTCTTTGGGAATTCGAGGAGAGGCATGATGGTCGAGGTCGAAGGTTGTCGTGTTTGGTCTAAGTGGCGTCGTTGGGTTAGGGAAGGAGAAAGAATGGTTGGGGATATCATAAAGAATAGAATCATAAGATTATTCACTTGCGAAACTATGTATAATTGAGATCGGTCACATCATCTTGAATCATAAAGTCGTAAAATTTTACAATCCGGATAAGGATTTTGACAAGAACGAGGAGGGTTACTGTTGGCATAATGTTAAATCACAATACGAGGAAATTTGTACCTAAAACTTGAAGCTACTTATTTCATGTATTAAATAGAAATGGAGTATAAATATCACTACACCAATAAGCAGTCAACATCATATTTGGTCAATGGTTGGGATAACAAAATGTAATCTCTACCGGAATCTAATTCACACCCTCAAATTTTGGTCTTCTCACCAATATATTTTGTTGGATGGTTCAGTAGTGATCACTGATCAGTGGTGGGCAAGCAGTGGCAAGAAGATAGTGGTGGTGGTTGGTGAAAGAGAGGAAGAGGAAGAGCTACTGGGTACATTGACTGTTGGATAGGATTTGTGTGACCTAATGATGCCACGATGGCTGATGGTTGTCGTAGTTTTCATGGCATGGAAATTAGATATCAACCCTAACCCCTTAAGTATCTGAGATTTAGCTTTGTCTTAATGTTTTGCTTGTGAAAGAATGTAGGACATGAGCCTCCCCCTTTTTTTAGTAAAGCAAAACGTCGAGGCAAAAGGAAATTGGCAAACACAGTGTGTCTCACACGTAATGCACATAGTAACTGAACAAAAAAAGTTATACTTTGATGATGGATTCTTGGTATTAGGTATTAAATTCCAACATTGCTATAGTATTTTTCTTTGACAGGAATGGGAGATGATGAATGATCTTCGAGCAGATGTCATGAGGCTTCAGCAAGGCATGAACCACATGCAGAGGATGTTGGAAGCCTGCATGGATATGCAATTGGAATTGCAGCGCTCAGTTCGGCAAGAGGTCTCTGCAGCTCTTAATCGATCCACTGGTGGACAAGGTGGCTCTACGTAAATGACATACTATTTCATCCATTTAATTAGTTGTTGTAGGCAGTGGGGAGCTAGGATTCGGATTTAGGGGGGTGAAAAATTTTAGGGGGCAAACGGGTAATGATATAAGGTACACCACTGGCTGTAGAAATGAAAACTTACTAAGAAAGGATCTTAGGAGGAAATGTAAACCTATATTGCTCGTACTCTTCCTGTGTCGGACACTTGACACTCGGACATGGGTAGGACACTCGGATGTTTCATTTTTAGACCAAAAACATGAATTTTTTAAATAAAATAGTGGAATACGACATTTGGACACGCACCCATGTCGGGTACTTCTAACCAAGTCCGAGCAACATATTGTAAACAATGTACTCGGTTATTCGAGTGGAGGGACTAAGGGTAACTTGTCAGACTTCCACTAGCTTTAATTCCTCTTTTATTGCTTAGACTTATCTTAGACATTGTTCTTTAGCCCTTGACTTCATACTTTATTATTCACTTAAATCTTTTCAACTTTTAAAGAAAAAAGAGAGTATTTTTTTACACCGAGAGCCATTTATTGGGTGTCATGCTAGAAAGCAAGTAGAGTATTAAGGTGGGTCTTGGATGTTAAAGACACAACTAAAGAATTTGTTGGTGTGACCTTGGGACAAGACTTTACTCAAGACTCACAGTAGTGTTACCGTTTGGTGTTCCGCATGTCTCCCCAGTCAAGGGAAGTCTGACAAGTTGTCTGCATGAAACTACTTGCTGAGGACTAGATGATGGCTGAATGTTGCAAATGTTACTGCAGGTGCTGAGACTTCAGAGGATGGATCCCAATGGGGGCATGTAAGGAAAGGAACATGCTGCGTTTGTTGTGACAACCACATTGATTCTCTGCTATACAGGTAAAAGATTTTGGTTTCAAAAAATTCATGCTCCGGTGGTACAAGGAATGTTGATTGAATCGAGTGGATTTGACAGATTGTTTCCTAAGCTGATTGATTTGTTTTGTTGCCTGTAATTTTGGCAGGTGTGGCCACATGTGTACCTGTTTAAAGTGTGCCAATGAGTTGGTTCGGGGAGGAGGTAAGTGCCCTTTGTGTAGGGCACCAATTGTTGAGGTCATCCGAGCTTATTCGATATTGTAAATAAAAGAACGTACTCAGCGTAGTTTGCGCTGGAGGACAGCAAAGAAAACCAGGAAAGGATCGTTGAGTTTTAAAGGGTGCCTGTTCTAGCTAGGAAGCTATCATAAGCTATCTAGTTCAGCACACTATTTAGATTCAGTGTAAAAGTGGGCTGACGTAGGCATCTGCCTGACTAATAACAATTAGGCTAATTTGTAATTTACATTTCAATAATTTGGTATATTGTATATTTATGTTACGTAATTTATTTTCGCAGTACGTTTTTTACTCATCTGATTACTTTTTATACAATACCTTCCATTTGCCACCCTTTTACTTGGACAAAAAAAAAGCCCTAAATCAATTTCTCTCAATTCCTAACATTCATCTTCTTAAATAAACTGATTTCTTCAATAATTGAATGGAAATTATTCAATAAACTGATCATCTTCATAAAAAAAAAAGCAACAACTAAGATTAATCGGTTTGTAAACAATCAGATGATCAAGGGAATCAATGAATACTAAGTCTCAATTAATTTTGGGGTTCTAGTCGGACTATGAGTCAAGTCTCTCGATCTAATGACTCTACCTAGGATAAGTCGGGTTAGCTATCGCGTACACCAGCTACACCCTTTCAACTCATCATCATAATGAAAGTTCTAACACTTCATAAGGCCCTCGATCTTATAGGAGTGTGTAAACTAACAATAAATCATGTAAACAAAATCTACACAATTCATCATACATGTGGTGTGCATTAGTTGAAACTAGAACCTTTAATTAATAATAAGACTAAATAATCATGGATTATCCTCTTAATCAAGCCCCTAATCCCCCATTAACCCTATAAAATAAGATATTTGAAAATTTCCTAAAAATGAGACCAT
>VHZZ01005166.1:26793-38978 GCA_009801015.1 Silene noctiflora
TGCATGCATAAGATCTAGTTTTATTTTTATGACTAAATTAAAACTTTCATATATACTGGATATATATTTCTTTTGTGATTAATGAATCCCAACACCTTTGGCCGTTGACTTTGAAGGTTCCGTCTTCTTCACTCTAAAGTTCAAATGCGCCGTAGGGAGAGATGTTCATCACCTTAAAGGGTCCCGACCACCTAGAACGTAGCTTGCCCCGGAACACCTTTACTTTTGAATTGAAAAGGATGACGAGGCCCCCTACACTTATCTTCTTTTCAGCAATTGTGGCATCATGCCATTTGTTGGTTTGGTATTTATAAATCCTCGAGCTCTCGTAAGCTTCTTTTCTTAATTCCTCTAACTCCCTCACTTCTAGGAATCTTGTTTCGCCGATGGCATCAGTATCAAAGTTTTTTTCTTTTAGAGCCCACCACCCATTATGCTCCAATTCGACGGGTAGGTGGCACGCCTTACCATACACAAGCTTGAAGGGTGTCATGTTGATTGGTGTTTTATACGCCGTTCGTAGAGTCCATAAGACATTCGAGAGCTTTTGTGACCAATATTTCCGGCTCTTGTTTGTGACCTTTTCCAAGACTGCCTTGATTTGGCGATTTAAAACCTCCACTTGCCCACTAGTTTGTGGGTGGTAGGCAATGGCTGTTTTATGTCGCACTCCATGAGAGTCTAACAAAGCATTGAAGGTACTTTTTCGGAAGTGGGATCCGCCATCGCTCATGACCACTCTCGGTGTTCCGAACCTCGGAAAAATTGTGCCCTTGAACAATTTCATCACAACTAGCTTTCAAGTCGTTGGTTGGAGATGCAACCGCCTCAATCCACTTTGAAACATAATAAAAGGCCACCAATATGGATTCATTTCCACATGAGTTCGGAAATGGGTACACAAAGTCGATTCCCCAACAATCAAAGAGCTCGATTTCAAGGATGTTATTGAGCGACATGTCATTTGTTTTACCGATGTTCCCCGTCTGTTGGCATGCATCACAAGACTTCACTATATAATGAATGTCCTTGAACATGGAAGGCTAATAAAACTCCCCTTGCAACACCTTGGCGATGGTTCTTGATGTAGCCAAGTGTCCACCATAAGCCGAGTTATGAATTCTATCTACAATTTCCATGCCCTCTTCTTTAGACACACATCTTCGTAACATCCCATCCCCACACTTTCGGAACAAGTGTGGGTCGTTCCAAAAGTACCTTCTCGAATCATTTTTCAATTTTCTCCTTTCTTTAGCATCTAACTCATCCGGAATAAACCCGCTCACCAAATAATCTGCCATGTCCGCGAACCATGGCTCTTTGACACTAACTTCCATTAGGCTATTTTCTCTCAACCACTCATCAATAGGTCCACCTTTATCTACTATGCCATGATCTTCAACCGTGAGTCTTGACAAGTGGTCGACCACCACGTTTTCGGCCCCCTCCTTATCCTTGATTTTTAGATCAAACTCTTGAAGCAATAAGACCCACCTCAAGAGTCTCAGTTTGCCATCCTTTTTCACCATCAATTGCCTTAAGGCAGTGTGATCGGTGTAAACCACCACCTTGGAGCCCACACGATATTATCGAAATTTTTCAATGCCATGGACGATTGCAAGCATCTCTTTCTCGGTGGTTGAGTAATTCCATTGCGCTTGATCCAAAGTCTTGCTTGAATAGTAGATGACATGATGTTTCTTGTCAACTACTTCACCAAGTACTGCTCCCACGATATAATCAGACGCGTCACACATCATTCAAAAGGGAGACTCCATTCCGGAGCCCGGATGATAGGAGCTGTGATGAGAGAAAGCTTTAACTTGTTGAAAGACATAAGGCAGACATCATTAAACAAAAAGGGGGCGTCTTTGAGAAGGAGTGAAGTCAATGGTTTTGCTATTTTGGAGAAATTCTTTATGAACCGCCTATAAAATCCGGCATGTCCTAGAAAGCTCCTCACTCCCTTCACATTTGTAGGGTGTGACAAGTTCTCTATCACCGAAACTTTAGCACCATCAACTTCGATCCCCCTCTTAGAGACGATGTGGCCAAGCACAACTCTCTCCTCCACCATGAAGTGGTACTTTTCCTAATTGAGGACCAAGTTGTGCTCCTCACAGTGTCTCAAGACATTAAAAAGATTAACCAATCCATGATCAAATGAGTCTCCATGGACGCTAAAGTCATCCATGAAAACTTTCATGCATTTCTCAAGAAAGTCCGCAATGATTGCCATCATGCACCTTTGAAAGGTTTCGGGTGCATTACACAACCCAAATGGCATTTTTCGATAACCATAGACACCTATGAGACACGTGAAAGTTGTTTTTTCTTGGTCTTCGAGGTGAATGGGTATTTGAAAGAACCCGGAAAATCCATCCAAGAAACAATAATATGCGTGCCCCGACAATCGTCCAAGCATTTGGTCTATAAAATGAATGGGGAAGTGGTCCTTTAGGGTGGTGGAGTTCAACTTGTGGTAGTTAATACACATGCGCCACCCGGTGACTGGGCGAGTAGGAACACAAGTTCCGTCTGCTTGTTCCACCATGGTCACTCCACCCTTTTTGGGAACCATATGGACGGGGCTCACCCACCTACTATCCGTAATTTGATAAATAATCCCCGCTCCCAAAAATTTCAAGACTTCATTCTTGACAACGTCGGCCATTTTGGGGTTCAACCTTCTTTGACCCTCAACCGATAGTCGACTCCCCTCTTGAAGGTTAATTCGGTGCATACACAAATTGAGACTCAATCCCTTTATATCATCTATGATATATCCTAGTGAGGCTTTGTGAGATTTGATAACTTGTAAAAGCTTTTGTTCTTGGCTCTCACTAAGATTGGAATTGATAATAACCTGGTAAGTCTCTCCCTCACCAAGAAAAGCATACTTGACTGATGGAGGTAGAGTCTTAAGTTGTACCTTTGGAGGGAGAAATCCCTCAACTTTATTCAATAGCTCATCATCAACTCCATGGTCTTCATCCATTTCCTCATCATGAAGGGAAATTTGAAATGCTTCTTCCATTTCCAACTCTTCCTTAGCCACTTCTTTGACAACTTGATCAATGATCTCAATAGTGCATGATCGAGCTATCTTTGGTCCTTTCACAAGACTATGAAGGTTAAATTCAACTACGCGTCCCTTATCCTAAAGATTAGCCGCCCATCTTTAGCATCAATCAACACTCCTCTGGTAGCCAAAAAGGGTCTACCTAGGAGGATGAGGGTATGGCTATCCTCCAGGATATCTAGGACCACGAAGTCGGCGGGAACTAAATGCTTTCCAACCTTGACTGATACGTCTTCCAGCACCTCCAAAGGGCGCTTGACGGACTTATCTACTAATTAGAGAGTCATGTTTGTAGGAAGTAAATCATTTAAACCAATATTTTTAGTAATGGTCAAGGGTAGCATACTTACACTTGCTGCCAAATCTCATAGAGCCCTAGATATCGGAATATTCCTAACTACACATGGTATAGAGAAACTCCTCGGGTCACCAAGCTTTTGTGGCATTTTGTTCAAGAGGAGTGCACTACACTCTTCGTTCAATGCCAACATTTCTTTCTCACCCATGGTTCTCTGTTTAGTCAAGATGTCTTTTAAAAACTTGGACTAAGTTGGCATGTTCAATATCACTTTGGTGAAGAGTAGGGTCACTTCAAGTTTTTCAAACATCTCACAAAATTTGGTGTACTTGAAGTTTTCCCTAAACCTCAAAGCTCTTGTGGGGTAAGGGATATTAATGACAATTTGAGAGTGAGAAGATACCTTTGGAGAAGTGGGCTTGCTTGTTACCTCAGAAGGACGTTGTAGAAGCATTTCTTCTTCACCATCTTCACCCACGTCCTCCTCATAGTGTAGGTCTTCAACCAAACCATCAACATCCTTGTCCGCATGAGTTCCTCCACTTGAAGATGCTTAACTCGTTGTCTTCCCTTTCTTGATCTCACTCATCCTTGCCAATGGTGTCATCGGTGGGCTCTCTTTACCATCATTAATGGTCCCTCGCTTTCTCTTAGGATCAACTTCAACTTCACGATCCTTATAGGGCCCTCAATCTCAACCCCACTCCTCAAAACTACCGCATGAGCTTGATGATTTGCCGAGGCATACTTTGAGATTTGGCCTTGGTCAAGAAAACCACCCGGCGGTCTTTTAAGGTTGGCTAATACTTGGGACGCCATTCGGGCCTCAATTTCCCTTATCTCTCGTTGGTTAGCATTATTTAAGTTAATCATTTCTTGGTTGTGTTTTGTTTGTATATTCTTCACCACCTTCAACAATTCACTAATTTGAGAGTCATTTGTTGGCTCTTGGAATGGTTGGTTAGCCAAAGGTAGAGGAAGCCCATAGTCAAATCGGTTGTTGGGGCCTTGATTGTTGCTTTTTCACCCTTGATAATTTCAATTTTTCTTGTAACCTTGAAAATTTGGATTGTATCCTTGTTCTTGAAACCCATGATCAAACCCTTGGCCAAACCCTTGATTATCTTGATTTCCTTGGTAAAAGCTTTGATTAACTTGGTTACCCCATAATCTTGGTACCCTTGTGGTTGGTTTCAAAAATTTTGGTTTTGATTGTTGTTTAACCATTGGTTTTGGTTACCGAAGTTGTTCTTTTCATTATGACCTCCACCCTTTGGTTGAGAAAATCCGGGTGGGTTGTTGTTTTGTTGTTGAATGTGTTATGGATTTTGAACATTATTGCTCTTATAGCTCAAGAGTGGACTATTCCTCATACCCGGATGATAAAAGTTTGAGTTGGGGTTGTAGTTGTTTTGGTTGTTGAAAGGTGGCCTCATGTTGTTGTTGTTGTAACTTCGGAAAGCATTGACATCTTGGACATTCTCATCATGTCCTTGAAAGTTCTAGACCCCTAATTACACATCTCTAATTAGTTACTAAATTACATATTAATTTTGTTTTATGTGATCTATTTACATGCATGAAAATATAATGGCATAAAAAATAAGATGATAATTTCCTAACATTGAGGTTAAGGAAAATAAGTACAACAACTATTGTTGTCTTATGGAACATCTACAGGCTAAAGATCCTTCTTACCCAAGTCTTCAAAGTATAAGACCTCCTCTTAGTGGCACCCAAGACTAGCCCAAAAATCCTAATACTACTAACTAGATAATATTAGGATTATCTTATTTATTATGTAATATTATTACTCTTATAATATTAATTGATGTATTTTATTATATATGTGAATTTATGATGAAAATTGATCAACTTTTGATCAAAGTTTGATGAAGAAAATAAAGGAAAATATGATCCTTTTTTTTTCTTCTCTAAATAGGCCAAGTGAGGAATTTATAGAGAATTTTTGTCTTAAAATCATCATCCTATTATGTGTGTATGTGGGGGGTATATATTGGAAATGAAATGTAAACAATTGACATACAATTGTTAATGGGTGGGTGCCAAACCACATGGGTGACACACACTACCAAAATTGTGACTCGTAAAGAGTATTTTGGGTTCATTTTGATTTCCGATATTTGTCCCACAAATTCTTATAAGACTTATATTTAATTATATTATATAATTAAATATAAATTTAATTTAATTCAATTATTTAACACTTAAATAATACTAATTAAATATTAATGTACACTTAACTTTTAAGTGACATTTTACCATTTTATCATTATAAAATGTGKCTTATAATAATTAATTAGCTAATTTTACAACCTCTTGTAAATATTAGTAACTAATTACCTCCGTCTCACAATATACACACATATCGTAATAATTTAGTTAATTAGCTATTAATTACTAAATTTCGTCTATTTATTAATCAATTATCATATAATTGAATAATAAATTCCTTTGGCCCGAGTTCACAACTCGTCATGAATTAATAAATTCACTTGACTTTATAAAAAAGTAAATTTATACAAGATACTAATTATATATCGTATCCTATACAAATAATTAGTTTTTCCATTTGGGCATCATCCTATAGGTGTGACTGAAAGGGATCAGTTAATCACTGCCSTCTTACGACAGTAACGTCAAACTCTAGTTAGCCGAGCGTTACCGATTTACGTTGATCAACTGACAAATAAAATATTATATCCCCGATATTCCTTTTAATGAGATTTATTATGTAGACGCACTATTGAGGGGGACTCCCATCCAACAATCTCCCACTTGTTCGATATAAGTGTGCGCTACCAATTCTCTTATCCGTTAAAATCTCCCACTCAATGCAAGGTGTCTTTCAGGTCGTACTTGCACACGATCATATCATGAGTGGTTTCGGTGATCTGGAGAGAAACTGACTGACCGGATAATCTACCATAGATCTCATCCGAGCGTGGCCACGCATTTCCAGTCACATCTCCTCGATTGGCCTTGGGATATTAAACCCTGACAAGGGTGGACAATCCTGTTGACCTATTTTCTTCGTTCGATACAGATCACAATGACACATTAACTGTCCATCAGCCTCCTTTTACGGCGCGACCTAGGACAAAAACCAAAGCCACCGGAAAACTATACCAACTCAGAAAAATAGTCGCAAGTCTAAAGGATTGATTCAAAAGAATAAATAGAAATCCTTGCCACGACTAGGAAACATGAGGACTCTATAAATGGCCACTGTTCGACAGAGTGTCACCAGATTCTGCCTATGTAGTTGACCAGCTATCTCCATGACCCTATGGCGGTTGAGCACACCATCAATCGACTTACAATCTAGTCACTCTGAGGCGTCGCCTCATTAAGTAACTAGGGAGCAAAATACAATGTTAATCCAGTCACTTTAATAGGATTCAACGTTGTCAATATAACCTATTTGGATAAAACAAAATATTTAAATTTAGTAGGGTAGTGGCAGTGTGTTGATATGTTTCACCAGCATTGACTAATCCGAGAGGCATGACAGTGTAAAAATAGGTTCCCCATTCAGTGACAAATGCGGTTTTATACATGTCCTCTTCATCTATTTTGATCTGATTGTAGCCTACGTATCCATCCATGAAGGGTAGAAGCGCGTGGTCACCTGTATTGTCTACAAATATATCGATATGTGGTAATGGAAAGTCTTCTTTTGGACTAGCCTTGTTTAGATCACTAAAATCAACACAAACCCGGATTCGCCTATCGTTTTTGGGTATGGGGACGATGTTGGCAACCCAGCCAGAATACTCGGAAACTTTGATGAACCCGACTTTGAATTATTAAGACCCCATTCCATCCTCATTCAGCGGAGCTTTTGTTTAATTGGTTTGAAAACTGGCTTGATTGGGATACGATGTTCTGCAATGTCCTTGTCTATCCTTGGCATGTCCTTGTAGGACCAAGCGAAAACATCTTTGAACTCGTGTAGAAGGTCAACGAAAAGAGCCCTTTCAGCTGAGTCTTTGGCGGTCCCTATCCTAAGGTCTTTAGGTTCGAGGTATGTTCCCACGTCAATTGGTTTAGTGTTTTCTATAACTGGTCACCCCTGCCCCTCTTCTAAATTTTTTTTATCATATATTGTGGTAAGTTAAGTGAGTATGGGTCGGGATCATCCTCAGTATCGTTACAAACAGAATTATAATCATAACACAAGGAGTAAGCAGAATCTGATTAATTCATATTAAAATTTGAAAATAACTGAAATAAAGAAGCCATATGATCATTGGTCAGTGGCAAAGTAGGGACATTTGATGGGGTAAGCCCAAGGATACTACTACTCTATGCTAAACTAGGAGAAATAAAGGGAGTGGGGTTGATAACAAGAGGAGACTCTGTGATGACTTCTCTAGACTTGGACTTATACTCTAGTTCCGACTCTGACTCCGACTCAGACTCAAACTCATCGTCTTCTGGTTCTTGTTTAAACATCTCTCATTCGCCTGTGGTGAGCTTGAAGAGTCTTCCTTGATTATTTGTCCATTTTGCTGGATCTACATCTGTGATTAGAGCTGTGGGGTTAAAATGGTCATCCCGTAGTATCATGGTAATAATCTCGTCCTGGGCTGCCCTTACAAATTGATCTTCCCCAAATAGAAGGCTGGCAGCTTGAGTGTCGAGGCAAGGTTTTAAAGGGGTTTTAACGGTAGGGACCGTTTCTTAGGGGATAAAGTAACAGTCGTGGAAAACTTCTATTCCAGCTAGCTTTTTACCTTCATGTATCCATGGTTCGGGAAAATTATGAAAAGATTCATATTCTCTCTCTCCGACGAAGTACTCATTCAGTGTAAGGTGATATGGTCGCAATTGGACACCTTTATACTTTCGAGCGTTAAGCTGAGCGAGCATTTCGAAATATTCTTCCACAGTTGGTTTGTACCCTCGTCCTAAGGGTATCCTTTGAGAATTAACTTCCTGAAAAGGTGCAAAGGTATTCTTTCTGATGGGGTTTAGAGGCATCCCTGGAAAATATCCCTTAGATGTAAGTATGTGGTTGACCACCACATTAGAGTGAGGATTGAAATATAGTGGAGCGAGTTCGCTCTCTATCAGATGGACGACGTGAAATCCACCCAAGTCTTGTATTGGGTCAGAGATGACCTGGTTATTGGATACCTTCTCGATAATTTCTTTGATTGAGGACGAAGGGATTGTCACCACTTGACCATCTAAAGGGATCTTGATTTTCTGGGGAAGGGTGGATGTCACAACTTTGGAAGCATGGATCCAAGGCCTCCCCAGTATTATGTTGAATGATACCTCGATGTCTACTATTTAGAAGTTGACCTTTCTTTCGACTGGCCCAATGGTTATTGTAAGATCAACGAGACCCACTACTTTACAATGTGTCACGTCGTATGCACGAATACCCTAATTTGTTGGAGTCCAATCTGATTCTTTCATGCCAGCTTGTGCGCGGTTTTGAGTGTATGACATTAACTACATAACCGTCATCTACCAATGTCATAGGTACGTTCTTATTGAGGCACGTGATGGTGATATATAAAGTAGATTGTGGTTAACACCAAATGGGGGTAGTTCTTCATCTGACAAAGTAACTGGGTTACTTAGATTGACTGAGTCCTTAAGGACTAGGTTAACCACGTCATTTGGGGTTGAATCAGATGGTATATTTAGTTTAGCAAGAGCTTGTATTAAAGCTTGGCGATGTGGGAACGAGCTTGAAATTAGTTGTTAGACTATAAGATCATCTTTCGTTCTTTGCAACTACTTCATTAGTGAATCAGTAGCCAATGTCTCATCCGTATCTTCTTTAGTAGTATTGCCTATAGGAACAGTGCGATTTGTCTGCCTCGGAGCGACGTGTTGATATGGGCGACATGATCGAGTGATGTAATCGACGTCATGGTCCAAGGTTTTGACCAACGGATGTTCTGTGAGGTAGACATCTTCATCATGATCTGCCCACACACCATTAATGGTATTGAGATCTTTTAGTTGCATGATTTCATCTTCTAATTCAGTGATTTGCTGAACTAGCTCGTCGACTACTGTGATAACCTCTGACATTGTGGATTCCTTAGAGAGGGTAGTGCCCATTTACGTGGCATTTTCCTTGCGAGATGTAATGTGGGATCCCTTAAGTTGGGAAACTATGTCTTCGAAGTCAATGACTTGCCCTCTCACACTTATTGCCCATGCTATAACGCTAGGCAAAATGATAGAATATAGTTCTTCATCTATTGCCGTGATTTCATCTTCGACTAGGGAGATGAGATGTGAGAAATCCAAGGTGGATACCTTATCTGAGATTACTAAAATTCCAAGAGGATTTTGAGTATTATTGGGCATGCTTTCTGGGTGGATGGGCAATCGACCATCTCCAATCATGTCTTGGATAACATGCTTTAACTTAAAGCAATTTTCTGTATCATGACCCGTACCTTTGTGGCACTCACAATAGGCATTGTCATCCAAGAATTTTGACTTCTTTTCTGGGTCAGGTGTAGGTCCACTGGGTTGTAACCTACCTTGCTTGATTAGCCTTTTTAGTGCATTAGAGTAAGTATCCCCAATGTCAGTGAATTTTCTGGGTGGGTTAGTCCTCTTGGAACCTTCCACCAGGTTTACTTCATCACTTTTACTATTGGAACCGTAAGAATGATTGCCAGTCGATGTTGAGCTTTGATATATGCGTCCCATAGTTTTGGACAAGAGTCATTTTCGATTCTCGTACCTAAAACAGTTAAGTCCTTGAAGGATTTGATGTTTTGGTACCTTAGGTGGTTTGCATATATGGGCTTTAGATTATCCACGAAATTTTCCACGAGAGTGGTTTCATCTGGGCGCTCGACAAGGTGTGTGCTAGTCTTTTTCCACCTTCTGAGGAAGTCGGTGAAACCTTCCTTTTCATTTTGGGTTAATACTCATTTGCAGCATCATCCCAAGTTCCAATCGTCTGGGGATCTACAGAGTAGAACCATTGTATAGGGATTGTATCAAGAGACGAAGAAAAGATCCTTAGAAACATCTCAGGTTTGATGCCCTTGATGGACATATAGTCTTTGAAAGCTCGAATGTGATTTGGAGGATTCTCATGTCCTTTGAACCTTGGAATATCAGTCATATTGAAGTGAGTAGGCAATTGGGTATTCACTGCCTCATATGTTCCAACTTTTTTCTCTATAGATGTCATCCCCTTTGAGGTACATGAGTTGTTCTTCCAGATAGCGAAGACGCTTTTCTGCTTTAGTAGATATAGGAGTATCATTTTTAGGGGTATCCTTTGTCTCATGCATTTCCTTAGGTGTTTCTAGGGGTATAGGTCCTTCTATAGGAGGAAGTCGGGTTTCTAATGCGACAATATGGCTTTTGCTGGTTTCTAAGAGAGCATAAGTAGGTTTGTTTGGAGACGAAGAAGGGCAGCTAAGACTTCATTCATACCATGGTTAGGATCAGGTTGGTGTTGACCATTGACACTTCCGTGACTTTCACCGTCTCTAAACATCTTGAACTGAGATAGAAATCGATGGCGAATCAAGCTCTGACCGAAACATACTTACCCAAGACTCAAAACAAAAGATGACTCATAAGAATACTGACTCGTGTCATGTAAATGATGATTTTTAAAAAAGAAGGACATTGAAAGGTGATGCCTATTAACCGTTGTATGACCATAGGTGTGCTGACTTGATTTATACTTGGAGACTCAAAAGGAAAAGACTTCAACTCGACTTAGTTTAGTATTTAAGCCATTCAAAAGATTTAAATTTTAAAGCTTCTTTACAAGATTTTTGAAAATTTCGTCATGGTTTGTTCATAAAAGGTGATAACATACAAGGCATAAGCATATAGCAGGCATTATAACGGTATACAGAGTGCTTTTAAGATGGTTTTAGTTTAGAAGGGTGGGTTGCCACACCAAGCTATCAAACCCTGGTCTGTGGAGAGGTCTGCACAAAACATAAGTATGGCTTGTTCAGTGAAAGCTCTTGATACAAACATGAGTAAACATCATGGTGTGGTTGACGTCAATCGCAATCCATCTACTAGGGACAAATAAGAGTTTGCACCATCGAGATAAGATAATTGGTCGAATTGGTTTGGTTAAGAGCCTAGGAAGGCTAGCTAAAACGACATAACCAGGTCGAGTAATGAAAACTATTAGCTGTCTCATAAAAACTATCCCTAACCTTGTTCAAGTTTCACCCTGGGTAACATTAGACTTAGTCTAAGTGTATCATCCCAGCGGAGTCGTCAAACTGTGGACATGGGCCACCGGCCGCACGACCCGCGCGTTGGAAAGTTTGAGGCGGCGGTACTTCTCGCACGGAACTTTTTTTTGACAAAGCACGTCATGGGCCATTACCGATTTGGAAGGCATTGAAACCGGTGAATGGTTTGAACAAGCCTGCATTTGTGGAGTCGCCACCAATTTTTGTGGATAATTGGATCCGTTCAAATATTTCGTATCATGCCAGGACACAAAGTAGTGACATGAACACTGAAAAATTTGTCGCCCTTAGCATTCCATGTCTAGAATGACTCTCTGTTGGAGTAAGTGTCCTCAACAATAGTGCGATCACGTGATTTAAGTATCATTTTAAAACTCAAAATAAGAATACGTGAGGGATGATTATTTTATAAGTCAACTGATCAACATTAATCGGTAATGATTGGCTAACTAGAGTTTGCAATTACTGTCGTTTGACGGTGGTGATCAGTTGATCCCTTAAGCTCACACCTATAGGACAATTCCCTTAATAGATAAAGTTAATTAATTGTATATTGATACAA
>VHZZ01005171.1:6797-22079 GCA_009801015.1 Silene noctiflora
TCACACATTATACATTTGACAAATTACATAGGATAAAATGGAGGTCCATTTTATACTACAAAACCGGTTATTCTAGTGGGTGGAGTATTTTTTTGTGGTTTTGTTCTTTTCCAAGCATAAAACACAATTATGACCTATATACCTAAAAAGCTACCCTATAGTTTTTGGTAAGAGAAAAAGGTGAGCATGCTCACCCTTTCCCATATAGAAACCGGTGCCTCCCCTTGAAAAATGAGTGTGATTTTTCTCTATCATTTTTACATACACGTGCTTGTGCAAGACACATGTAATATTCTCTAAAAATACAAAAAGAGTTTTTGGAGTTCTCATTTTTGTTCATATGAATTCTAATACAATCTAAACATTACTAGTGTAGTAATACCTCCAATATTATAATTAATTTTAAGGTAGCTTTTATATTCATCTAGTTAATGAATATTAGAGTATTAAGAGTGATTGACATGGCACAATCTCCTTGGGGTAGATTCTATTATGAATCTAATGTTCATCCATTTTGGAAAGCTCAAGAACAAGAGGAGGAAGGAGACCTCTCTTGTGCCCAATATTTCGGCCAAACCACAATGTAAGGAGACGATTTCTTCTTACTCTTTTATTTGTTATGCATGCATAAGATCTATAAGTTTTATGACTAAACTTTATATATTCATATTGGATATGAATTTTAAATGAGATTTTTAAAACCCAACAAACGTAATATAACGCAATATAACTCATTCTTAAAAACTAAAAAGGTATACAAATCGTACACCATATTATACAGTCAATGTACCGAAGTAAGTTGTATAAGCCGTTTTAAATGGACACTGACAAAACAACGACAACATAATATCGAATTAACGAAAAAAAATACGAGAACACCGCGCCAGTTAGGGCGTGGCCAAGCGACTAGTAAATAGTAATATTTATTACTTACAATTAGTTCCAAAACACGAAAATTATAACAAAGTACAATTTAATGATAACATAATTTAGACCTTGGCAAAATTGACTATCCGCGATTCGACACCCGAGTCATAACTCGATTTGACCCGTACCACATGACCCAAGTCTTTTTTACTTTTTTTTTGGACCATTGATGCTAAAGATGTAACACCCCCATCTACCAAGGAGCCTTAACCAGACCTTCCCTATCAGATACAGGCGTTACCATCTCGGTTGACCGGGGAAATGTATATCATAACGTCAATAAATGAACTATTACAATTAATTACATATTTAAACTCAACATAAAAGAGATACAACTGATAAACCTACACAACTACGAAGAGACTACACATGCCAAGACTCGGTGAAAGACACGTCCCTCCAGTACACCTAGACAAGCTCCATATCAACACCTGCTAAGACTGACTGCTCACCATAAAGGATCACCGCAGATACACAACAAGAAGAATACAGACAAAACCACACAAGGTCAGTAACTGAAGAACATCATACTAAACACAGTATATACAAGCATAAACCCCAACTCCAGTACATCACCATCCATCTGACTAACACCGAGGTGCAGTCCTACCAGATTACCAGTCGCAACCAGTAACCCACACCGCCAGTAGAGACCGCGGCCTTACCATCTAAGCCCCGCTCAAAACAATAGAACGATAACCCATTGACCATTATTGTGCACATCTCTCTTGTGACGGGAACCATAAGGGACGGAACAAGGGCGTGAAGTCATTCCCGAAAATGACTCCACTCAGCCGGGGATGCACCCCACATATACACAAACAAAATACTACACCATCAATACCACCACGCATTACACATAACATCACTCAACAGTACTGTGTAGGAAAACTTACCTTTAGCGATCCGCGACTAGCATCACATCCCTATGACTGCAAAACAACCATCTACTTCACCTAACAACAAAGACGTACCCTTATTACTAACAATCATAACCCCAACAAAACTCAAGGATGACAGTGATGATGATGACTTACCTATGTCTGGCATACCGGCCGACAAGACCGCAACCCGACTCGAGCCTCTATCTCCATGGTAGACTCCAAAGGTGAAGGATTAGAAAAGGGGTGGTGAGAGGTGAAGAGTGTCGTCGATCTAGGTTTAGGAGAAATGAAAATAAAAACTGATTTGGGTTTACGACTTCACGATTTACATTATAGCGCTAAACCAAACTTACTCGATCGAGTGGCCTCTACTCGATCGAGTCTCTGAACTATTCGATCGAGTAGTCCATGCTAGATCGAGTTCCCCCAACCCAAAGCTGCTAAGTCTCAAGGTCCGTTCTAACAAAGGTCCCAAAGTCAAACATGTGTCTAAGGTCAGTCAACGGGTCTCTAAAAGGATGGGTAGTACAAAAGAGCTCGATATTAATAGACTCGAGAACGGCCTAAACTCGATATGAGCCGAATTGACTCTAGTTCTTGCAAACCCGAAAATGATCCGACCCAAATTGACCAACCCGGTGAACTCATTTGTCAGGTCTACCACATACAATATGGGCCAAGTCGGGTAAATGTATTTTGAGGTGAAATACAAGTGGGGATATTGGTAGGCTAGATAGCACGGACACTCCTCCTAATTAGTCATCCTGTGTCAGACACCGACACTTGTGGGACGCGCCTAAGTGTGTCAGATAACTATAAACGAGGAATGAGATGTAGAAAGACTGAAAGATATTGATTAGAAGACGGATTTGAGTGAGAGATGAGGATAATTTATAGGGTTATTTAATGACAATAATCAAACCTAAGTCTCCCCTTCCTCATTTAATCCGACCTATTGATTATCCCACATTAATCTGATCTTTCGTATCATTTAACTTATTTTGATACTTTGGAAGACCCTTTGTATTACACACTTTTATTATCTTTTCCTTTAAGTTTTGTTTATTTTTCCCCTTTCATTCTCCCAAACTACCATATCACAAACAGTCAGAACCATCCAACCGTCCCATACAAGCGCTGCCAACACCACAACCACATCGTCCAACTGTAGTCACGACCACCACCATAACGACACCACCTCATGCGCCTTCACACCATTTTCGATACTTCTAAACCTTTATCGACCCATTTTATTTTTCAGAAACCACCACATTCCCCCTTTACAAACGCATCCTCACCCAGCCCTCCTTTCTCACCAAGTCACCACCCCCACAACCACCAATACCCATCTGACGATGACCACTCCCTTCCGCTGACGGAGCTTCGACGACAATCTTTAACCACACCACACCACAACACAACAGTGAAAAACCTAAAAAAGCAGGAGAAGAACCTCGTCTTCGGCGTCGTCAAGGGTGGTGGATTCATCATCGTTGTTTTCATCGTCAGAATCGGCAGAACGAGCAACGACCTTGAGCTCGACTTCGTCTTCCTCATCGATTTAATCGTTGACGAGATCATCGTGGGAGGAATTGGAAGCGTCGTCGGATGAATCACGTTGTTTTGAGGGCATCGCCATTAATTAATTTGGGTATCTGTTGTTGCTTTTGGCTATTTTTAGGGGTTTCTTAGGATTTGAGCCAAGTTAAAGTAGACAGTGAGTGGTTGTTATTTATGTGGTAGAGTACTGAAGCTCTTTTTTTTTCTTCTTTGGGTTGTTACAGGTGTTAGGCTCGGGTGGTGATGTCGAATTTGTGGGGAATTTGTGCTTTGTTTTTGTGATGAAGGATATGATTTATGAAGAAGGAAGAAGAAGCTTTAAAGAATGACAATGGAGTAATGAAGAAGGGAAAAAAAATAGAAAAAAAGATGACGTGTTGGGCAATCGGTTCTAGCAAGTCAACCATGGAACTAGATCAATGCAAGTTAAATGATAGGAAAGATCAAATTAATATGGGATAATCAATAGGTTGGACTAAATTGAGAAGTGAAGACTTAGGTTGGATTATTGTCGTTAAATAACCCTAGTTTATAATCAAAGTCAAATT
Source organism: Silene noctiflora (assembly GCA_009801015.1). Lineage (NCBI taxonomy): Eukaryota > Viridiplantae > Streptophyta > Magnoliopsida > Caryophyllales > Caryophyllaceae > Silene > Silene noctiflora. The sequence continues at coordinate 10,717 of VHZZ01005171.1, forward strand.
TTACCTTTAATTATTTAAATTTAATATCAACTTCATTTAAAAAAATAAAATGGTAGGTTAGTTATAATTATAAAATATATATTTTACTATTAAATTTAAATAACGTATCTCGTGTCTTAAGTTTCATAGAATATCGTGTCAAGTGTCTTTTCTTGTTCGTTTTGGTGTTAGATAGTTGGTAGACATTGTTGGTGAGAAACAACTAAATTTCTGGCAAGGTTTAAAACAAAGCCCATTACATTACATAACACAGCCCATGCACTTCCTAAGCCCTACATTTCTACCCTAATCCTCACTATATATAAACCAGCTCATATCAACCCCAATTCTCAGTCTCCGAATATGTTCTGAAAATCTTTCTTTCATCATTTTTTTTTTTCAATGTTTTTGATTTTATTTTTGGTAAGCAAAACCATTATTCTATAACATTGTCCGTAATATGATTTTACGATCTTTTATTATAAAACCGTTTTACAAGAGATCTACTCTTGTCAAAAGCTATATTGTACCAAGAGACTGGTTTATTAAGATGCTAGATCTCTTGATTTGCCAAAAACGGCTATAGCTATAATAATTCCACGTATGAGAAGCTTTCTGGCCGTTTGTTGTTAATTTTAATCAACATTTCTGCTTACCGAGCTTCTTACATTCTTCCCATTTTTTCACTAGTCAAGTTATGTAATTTTATTTTTTTACGGTTTTTTTTTTTTTTTCGCTTTATTCATTTCATTTTCATACGTTTTGATGGAAAGAGTGCGACTTTTTAAGTATGATTGGGATATAGAGAAGGGAGAGAAGAGGAGATGGCTTAAATACAGCCATTTTAAGAGACCCTTCTCTTTACATTAATATTTTAAAGGCATCTTCCAGGCAATGCTGTTCTTTTTTACCTCAGTTTTGCGTCTAATGTTGCCTACATTTCAACTCGTTTAAATTTCTATAATAAAATGGTGACCTTGATTATGAAAACATGACGACTTTCGATTGCATGTACCATAAAACTAGTATACTAATTTGAAATCATGTGTCTTATTAGAGTAATTTTTTTGAGTTACTATTTATCATAAGATTGAACGTTAGATTAAATTCAATTAGGATCCTATGAAATCTAGAGCGCTGAGAGGAAATGATGAGTATCCATTCTTGATTAAATTGCTGTCAAACAGGACTATATCATCAAAACTCCTGAATTGAAACTTTATGCTCCAAAAAATGTTCTCTTAATAATCCCACCTTATTTTGAATACAGAAAATGACCGCATCTCAATGTAACAATTCATAAGATGAACAAAGTTCGAACTTGAAACATTTGAGTGACATTTAATCACAAGATATGAATTTAGGAACATGAGTGACTATTTCAGTGATCAACAATGATCTACAGTGACCTGAAATGGACACTGGAATTAGAGACATTCCAGAGATCTACAATAATGCAATGTTGCGTAATGTTGGGAGTGTCGAGTATACAAAAAATTGAAGCATCAGAGTCTAGAGGATGCTTAAAACAACAAGTTTTGCATCAGTAAATCAGAAAGAAAATTTCGACATTATTTTGTCTTCTTGATATTATTCTTCTGCCGGAATGGGTTTGGCTTCTTGGAAATAGTCGTGCCTGAAATGATGTATGAAACAGTTAGTATAATGTACATGATTAACAGCATAAAAAACAACTGCGTGCATGAAGGTGGCCTAAAACGGAACTGCCGAGCTCTAGTGCAATAATCTGCCTATTGAACACAAAGAAAGACTGATCATGCTTACTGAATCTTTCGGCTAAGTTGGTAAAGACCAGTTCCTGCCATTGCCACATTTACGCTGAAAAGGTTCCAGTTTTTCTGCAGTTCATAGAACACGTGTTTTAACATACTTGGGCAGTGAACATGGACAATAACAAACTCAAGGAGCAACGTCAGGCTGTGAGAACATCCGGTCTTGCATAGAATGAGAAACACAAAGGGTAACTACAAGATGCACAGCATCAAATCACAACAATAACAAAGTCGAAGGTATCCCATGAGCAGAAAACAATTTGTATAAAACTATAAAATCAGAAATTCAATTTGGTTCAGGTATCAGAAACAGATTGTTCAACGCTGTTAACATTTCACACAACAGATCCAGCATACCCATTCAGCATCACATAATGCGAGCTGTTAACATTTCACACTACAGATTCAACATTAATGAAGATATAATAAGGTAATGGGAATGACATAGGATACTACAAAGCCATGCAGTATTTACAACCACCTTAAAAACTGAGTTTTGCATGCTGTGGAGGAAAGAGAGAAGAACTCACAGGGTTAATTACTGTACTGTAGCGAGACCAGATAATGCCAGTGCATGCAACCGCTGAGGAAAGGAGGAAAGGAAGTTAGTAAACAGTCCTTGCATCAAAAGTTAAAGAAGTATAAACTTCATTTCCATCAAGGAACACAGGTGATATTATGCAAGATGTTAATTCTAATCGGTAATCTGGGAGATACCTATTTGCTGAGGATATGATAGGTTCTCAGGCGGTTTAGCGAAGTCTGCAATGTTGGCTATACTGATGCCCCATTTGAACGTGGGAGCCCAAAAGTGAACTGCACCAGAAAAAAGTTATGGGAGAGATCAATAAGACATGCACAATCGCAATCGGATTAGGATACTCAGTATAAGATTTCAATCAAAGTGGCAGATTGAAAGTCCTGTAATCATATTAGAATAAGTCGTAAAAAATCACCAATATGCTCACTGAATCACAACTCACCACACACAAAAGCAAGGTAGCCAGACAATAAATAAACGGTTGTCTAGTAATCATGACATCATCATTACACCAAAGCCTAAAACTAGGCTCTAGCTCCAAGCATCATCATCTTCATTACATCACAAGCTTACACATTTAGCTCAAACTCTGACAAGGCTCTTGCTTGGTAAAGCTCATTGACAATTGACATGGAGACTACTACTTGGCCAGAACCGGTTTTTGTACCCCAATATTAGCCATGTTACAACAGCATATAAGACTGCGGTATGATCTGAATGCTTTCAAGTTTCAAGGACCAGCTATCAACAAGTACCCTTCTCTCCTATCATCAAGATTACTGCAACAGCTTCTCATTTCTCGGAGGTCAACAATCCCGATGCTCATTAGATACCAAAGGATCTCCAGCCAATATCAATACCCAATTTTAGCGGTCAAGATACATACTTTTATAAGCACTCGTATTTTGAAGCTCACACTTTTCAGAGCGATATAATTTTCAATTAAGCATCCTTGTATTAGTCCTTGAATCCAATCAACATGAAATCGATCACAAAAAGAGCTCAAAACATAGCTTTCAGTAGTTTAACACATGGAATTCAACACGAGTGTCTCACAATGTGCAACTGGTTTTGGGCAAGACGGTTTGATGATATTTTACCAACATACCATCTTATTTCTGGTTTTGCATATAACTAAGAGACTGAATAACAAATTGGAATAAGAGCGTGCGCGCACACACAAACACACACAAAGATCCACTAGCAATTATCAAAGCTCATAAATCCGAAGGTTTGAAAATGTATCAACCATATAACGTCCACAAGTTTGATAGCAAACAACGATCGTCAAATCAAAAGCTTGGATAAGACAAACCGTATGACTAGATACCGTAAACCCTTCCAGCAGCGAAGGGGTTAGCTTCTAAGACACCGGGTTGAAAACTCGACTTAAAACCCAAAAAGCTAATACCTTCCTGCCTAGTGCCCTCGAACGGTTTTACCTAATCTGCTCGAATTGTACATTGTTTTAGTTTGTTTTTTTAACTATAACTACAATGCTATAAAGCTTATACTCTCAAACTTCATGATCCTAAACAAACGCTAAATAAGTCCATCTTACAGCAAACTCATTACATCATAATCAGAATTACAGAATATGCAAGAAACTCAGTGAAAGTTTCAACCTTTTCAAAACTCAAATCACACAACTATCCATCTCCATCAATCAGAATTAATGACCCACAATCAACAAAATCAAAGAAATCCAGTTTTCTGTAATTCTGATTATGATGTAATGAGTTGTTAGTAATCATAAACATCGTCATTACCCAAGCCTAAAACTAGGCTCTAGCTCCAGCATCATCATCTTCATTACATCACAAGCATAGACATATTTAGTTCAAACTCTGACAAGGCTCTTGCTTGGTACAAGCTCATTTAAGTATAAAAATTGACATGAAGGCTACTGCTTGGTCAGACTCGGTTTATTCTACCCCGTTATTAGCCATGTAACAATAGCATATAAGACTGTGGTTTGATCTGAATGCTATCGAGGACCAAGCTATCAATATAATGATATACTTTTCAATTAAAAATCACTGTATTTGTCCTTGTATCGATTCAACGTGAAAGCGTTTCAAAAAGAGCCAGAAACGTAGCTTTGAGTAGTTCAACACATGGGATTCAACAGGACTGTCTCACAGTGTGCAACTGGTTTTGGGAAAGACGGTTTAAGGGTATGTTACTGCCGTACCATTGAACCTATGGTTTTGCATATAACTGAAGAAGCATACGCATAACAGAGTGGCTCAAACACAGACAAAAACCACTAGCATTTATCAAAACTCGAATCTAATCCGAAGGTTTGAAAATGTAGCAATGCTATATAGTCCACAAATTTGATAGCAAACAGTGATTGTCAAGTCAAAAGCTTGGTTAAGACACACCCTATGAGAGTGGCTATGACTGAATACTGTGAGCTTTCCCAGTTGCGATGGGGTGAGCTTCTATGGCACGGAGTTGAAAACTCAATTAACTCAACTTAAAACCCGAAAGCGAATACCTTCCTGCTAAAGAATTGTCTTACCCAATCTAGTTGAATGGTTACATTGTTTTTTAATTTGTAACTACAATGTTCTAAAGCTTATATATTTGGGGTTCATGATCCCAAAAAAGAAAACGCAAAATAACCATAAAATTACGTGCTGAAATAACTCCATTTTACAGCAAACTAATAACTTCAGAATCAGAATTACATAATATGCAAATCAGTGAAAGTTTCAATCTTTTTTATAACTCAAATCACACATTCATCCAAACATTACCTTAAGCTGTAAGACTTATTTATGAAGCGTCACTATTCAATTGATTTCCAATTTTAGGTCTGGGCATGCGGTTTCTCCACTTGCATGGGCCAGCCCAATTACCCGAATTTCGATTGTTTGATATGTACTCTTTCCGTCCAAATCATTTGCTTACTTTTCATTAAATTACCCTTCAGAAATAATAATCCCGATGTTCATAAGATACCAAAGGACCCACAACCAACATCAACACCCAATTTAACGGTCAAGATAGAAACTTTTTATAAGCATTCAGGTTTTGAAGCTCGTATTTTTCATATCAATAGGTTTTTCAATTATGCATCCTTGTATAAGTCATTGTATCAATTCAACATGAAAGCATCACAAAAAGAGCTCAAATATAGCTTTGAGAGTTTGAATGGTTTATCACACGGGATTCAACAGGACTGTCTCACAGTGTGCAGCTGGTTTCGGTAAGACGGTTTGATGGTATGTTACCTATGGTTTTCATATAACTGAAGCACAGTACAACAGATTGGTTCAAAGTACAAACACACAGAAATCGACTAGCATTTATCAAAGCTCATATCTAAATCCGAAGATTTCAAAATGTAGCAACCATATAAAGTCCACAAATTTGACAGCAAACAATGATCATCAAATCAAAAGCATGATTAAGACGGACTCTACGACTGGATGCCATGAGCTCTCCCAGTTGCTACAGGGTGAGCTTCCTAGGTACTGAGTCGAAAACTCGACTTACAACCTGAAAAGCAATTACCTTCATACCATAGAACTGTTTTTACCCAATCCTGTTGAATTTTTACATTGTTTAAATTTGTTTTTCACCATATTTTAACTCCATCCTACAGCAAACTCATTACATCATAATCGAAATTAAAAATTATGCAAGAATCTCAGAGAAAAAGTTCCAATCTTTTCATAACTCAAATTCTAACAATCACAATTAATTTCCCATAATTATCTAATCTTATAAAACAAAAATACCAATCAAATGTACACTAATTTATAACAAAAAGACCAATGAAATGGGAGAATTTCAATTCAAAATCATAGGATATACATAAAAAAATGGGAAAAAAATGGAGAGAAAAAATATTACTCCGTACTAGTTTTGGGGCCCGCAGGATGATTCCATAAAGCTTGAAGCTTAGAGGACGCCATTAATGAATGAATGAATTAGTTAATTAGAGAGAATCGGAGAATATCTTTATTGAAGGGAAATGTTTTTTTTTTGTTTCAAATGAGCGCACTATGTCGCGGGTGAGAATCGAACCCCCAACGTCATGTTTGGGATAAGAGAGCTCTTACCACTTCAGCTAGCTCTTGCTCTCTATTGAACGAAAATGTCAATAGTTCTTTTTTCTCTAGTTGTCCAAGATGCTTTGCACTTACGGAGTAGTAGAGTCTAGGCCCATAAATTGTCAAATACTTGGTGTACGATTTTACGATTAAATAAAGTGCCTAAGTTATTTTCAAGATGTTACATGCTTTATTGTGATCTTAATTAAAGATCAAGGGGTTTAATTGAATGTAATTCGGACAACTTCTCTTGTAGGAAAAGTTATGTATTGACGATGAAAAATATCAAACAAGTAAATTTCAAGTATAATTAACCTAATAATGTCGTTATATTTTGGTACAACTTACAGAAAGACGGAATAGAAAATGTTTGGTGATTATCGTGCTTGGTTATAGACCATTGTGCTATGATTGCTAACCCATTCCAAACCTTACGGTTTCCAAGTTTTCGAGTTAAAGCAAAAATTGCGGATCATCGAGTAGACCGCAGCATATTAGATTTCAAATGTTTGCGAGTCTAACTTACATTAAATCAAACAAAATTCTCACTTTTTTTCTTTCGAAAATATCCATATTTTTACTTAAATTTTAAATTGTCACTTAATCTACCTGAGTGTACCTGAGAATTTTCCGACTATAACAAGGTCGTTGTAAGTTACTACCTGACTCGACTCATTCGACATCCCTCACAAGAGAGACACAATGAACATGGATTCGCCTAAATTACCTCACAATACTTCACTTCAACGCCTTCAAAACGTCGAAAACGTATACTTTTTCCCTCAAATTCTTCCCCAATTACTGAAACTGCACTTTAATTTCTCCTCTATAATATCAATTCATAGTTTAATTTCAATTAAATCTTCAAATTACTATAATCTAATTATTTTCCTTAATGTATGAAATTGCAGAGAATTGTTAGGGTTATGGAGCTAGCTGGAGGAGTGATGGATGAACTCGCCAACCCAGGTGGACCCCGCAAGGATTTGCTCAACAACAATTGCGGCGAATTCATGAAATTAATCAAGGTTTTGCTCAAAAACTCTCCTTTTTACGCGGTGGCGGAACTAAGGGGGCTAGTAGGGGCGGTCACCCCCTGAACGATAAAATAAAAGTTAAAACTTTAGTTAAAATTTCCGGGTTTTGTATAGTTTACCTTATAGCATTGATATTTCGTCCCGCTACTATTTATACAAGTAATTATTGTTATGTTTTTAAATCTGTTATGTGTTGTGGAACACGAATTAGCTAGAAACAAAGAAAACGGGCTAGTTTCCTAGGGAAGATGAGTTTGTAGTTTCTTTGATTTTTACCAGCTGAATAATTCCGGATTCGAGTTAGATGAGATCAGAAGCCTTCTTAGGGTCTTAAAGATAGGAACTTTATGCAAAGCTGGTGAACTTCGCGGTTGCATACTTGCATTTTGTCATTGCTGTCGAATATATTTGCAAGATAGCTAGTTGTAGCGTGGGTAGTTGGGGGTAAATTGTGTACAATGACACAAAATGGTAGACTGAAATATGCTCAAAGTAATTGAATTGATAAGTAGGAGATGAATATATATATGTATACCGCTCTTTAGGCTAGATTTTGTGTATTATAGTTGCAAGTTTTGAAAGTATGTTGGTGTGTGTTTGTGCACGAATAGGACATTCAAGGGACCTTGCGTGAAGAAATCAAGAGTGTGTGCGAGTACCGGCCATTTGAGAAGTGCGATTACAGTGCGAGATTAGCTAGTGAAATCTCTTGCAAGAAGCTGGAACATGTCCTTGCTCAGCTGGATACAATGAAAGAGACTGTTGATCAATATCTTAGTTTAGTGTAAGGAGAATCTCAAGTAAGTTTCTCTACCATTGTGAGAGATCTTCTTGCTATTAGTGATGTCTTTGATTTTCGGAGTACAATTAATGAATCTATGACTTGATTGTTTAAAGGGATACTTGTGATGATATTCTTTACTTTCCAAGGATTGGGCATTCATAACTAAAAGATGAAAATTTCTGCAATGTTAAAAATTTTCATGCACACAAATGTGCTACTTCGTACTTTGTTCTGTTTGATGTTGAACTTCAATACCCAATAGGTAGATGATATTAATCTGAAGCTTTCAACGCTAAACTGTTGAAAGGCGAACTTATGAATTCACCTAGCTTAATTGTCTTACATCTGAGTGTTGTCATTTGTTGTTAAGAGCTGCTAGTATTTGTCTTTTGATATTGTTCACAGTTAATTCATTATTAATTCTAGACACAATTTTCATTACTAAAGTATTGAATTAAAGTAAACTGCCATTGTAAAATAAGAAGAAATTGGCAAGTAGTAATGTGCTTTCTTGATGCTACCTTGGAATATGCTCGAGTTGTTGAAATGAGGTGAATGGGTTGATCCTTCAGTGTCATCACCTTCTTGGCGGATTGTGAAAAATGTTGCATGCAACTATGCAAGGCTGCAGTGTTCATGAGCTTCATAGAAGCAATGAAAGGGCGTACAAATGGAAGTAGAATACTTGGGGAGTAAATCTGCTTGTTCTGGATTTGATTTAGGCTGCAATGTAATACGGAGTATGCCTTTGTGTAATCGTTGTAGTTTGCATTTGAATTATTTTCTCGTCTTCTTCTAGGAAGGGAACACATGTAAACCTCAATGTCAAGAAAGGGGAGTCGACTATGCATGGATTAGGCCACTGCTGCGAACTTTATATATTTCCGACTTTTTTTTTTCGAGCCTGAAGGTGAAGCTGTACTTTTGCTGAATGGCATGAAAGAGGCTGCTGGACTGCGGTGGGAGCATGATGAGATTAGCTTGATTATTAAATCAGTCATTCTAGGAAATTTCAGCTGTAATATCTCCAAACGATAAAACTGAATGCTCCTATATGAGAATCAATTTTCTGAGACAAATTTCGCTCGTCTTCCACTATGTAGTCCAGTCCAACACACCGTCCTTTATAGCAGAATGTAAGCTTCTGATTCGCAGACGTATTTGATTTGTTGAATTTTACATCTCAGTTGTAATTTTACAGTGCTAGCATCAGGACTTCAGGAGTGAAAAACCGAGAGCCTGAACCAATGATTTAGCAATGCCATTGAATCTATATCTATTAGACCTGTCAAACGGGTCGTGCGGGTCGGGTCAGAATACGGGTCGGGTTAGGGTCAGAATACGGGTCAAAGAAATAATTTCTAACGTCTTTTTAAATCTATTTTTTTAATTAAAAAAATAATTTTTAAAAACATAAAACATATTTAAAATTAATATTTTAATCATATTCAACGTCTACATTAGTTATTTCAACGTTTACATTAATTATATTGACATAATTATTAAATTAAAGTTTTTTTAATAATTATTTTAGTATCAAGTATTATAAAAGTGATATAAAATTGACTTTTTAGTTATGTTTGTAATTTTTAATAATAAAAAAACAATTTTTTAACAATTTTTTTCAAATATAATATAAAAATATTAATATTTTAATAAAAATCTTGATTTATCTTTGACCCAACGGGTCGACCGGTTCGGGTCGGGTCTTGACCCTAAAATAACGGGTCATTTCGGGTTCGGGTCAAACGGGTCACAGGTCGAAAAAACCGGGTTTGTAACCCTAAAAAAACGGGCCGGCGGGTCGGGTTTTCAGGTCGGGTCGAGTTTTGACAGGTCTAATATCTATCTATCTATATCTATATCTATCTATATAAAAGTATAACTAGTTTTATCACCCGTGAAAATCACGGAATTGTCGTCTAAGGTATGCGATAATGGTTAAATTTCAAGCTTAGAATTACAATGAAATCTACAATTACAAAAAAAAAGTCAAATTATAAGGTAATACAATAAATTGAAATTTATAAAATATTAAAACATATAGTAAGATCACCTCATAAATTTTTTGAAAGGTAAAATGATGAAATAAACAAAAAAAAAAAAAAAAAAAAAAAAAAAAAAAAAAAAAATTATTAGTCATTCACCTTGATGTCGTCAATCTTAGAAGTTAGTCTGAAATATAAAGTTATTTAAGCAATCCTGATATTTCACTTCTCCATATAGTTTTCTTTCTCTAATTAATCACCCCTATAAAAAAAATTAACTCCGTAATTAGTGTGGAGTAACCAACAAAATAATGGAATTTGTTTTATGCAATATCATCGTTAATTATTAACTTAAGTTTCCCTTAAATAATGAAAAAAAGTGAGAATGAGAATAAGTCGTAGAGATGTGCAAATATATTTACCTTGGAAACGCTCAACACCACAAATCTTGATGGCCCGTAAATGCGAACAAAACAAACACTTACGTGAAGTTAAAAATGTGATGAACACTTCATAACCCAACGGAACTTCCATAAAAAAAGTAGTTATTAATAATTTAAAATTTAGCCCTACAAATTTTGTCATCCATAAAAAATACATAAACAATTGAGAATATTTTTTATGACCTTTGAACATCTGTTTTTATTATTATTAAGTTTAATATAGGTATAAATAAAAAAAATGGTCGCATAAGGCCTGTTTAAAGCTTTTAGACGAAATAGGCCGTCCGAAGTGAAATTTACTATGTTTGAATTAAACACTTTCACACAATCACACATATAGGGTTCATGGGTTTACGTCTGAAAAATTCAGATGGAGAGTTCACTTTATATGTGTTAGGAGTTTTTATTCTAAAATCAATTAGGAATAGCCAATAGGAGGAGTACTAGTCTGTTGTTCACTTACATCGAAACCTCATGTTCATCAAGCCTCTACGGATCTTTCTGCACCTTTGGCTGATTTTTACTGCTATGTGTTTGTCAAACGGTCGATTTCTAGACGTACGTTTCTAGTCTCTATTTCGGACTCGGTCTCTAATTCTTCATTTCTTACCTCCATATCCGTAGACTCTCTTTTTTGCAGCTTCTACTAAAGCACTTCTTCTCGCTCTGCGCTCCCCTCCATCCCTTTGTAATACTACGGTTTTCTGTGTCTGTAGCTACTCTATCGAGTA
>VHZZ01005172.1:23999-54681 GCA_009801015.1 Silene noctiflora
TAATATGTAAGAACATATTTCTTCTATACATCTTATTTGTTGTGCATGCATGTAGATCCAATTAATTAAGATGTTAATTAATAAAATCAGTATGTTAACATACTGTATATGATTTCTTTCACCATAACCCATGGGACACATACAACTAACACTTTAGATAAAGAATTCCACTAACCAATCACACTCGCATCTCATCAGGCCACTAGGCATAGAATCACCAAGGTTTGTCTCACCACACTACTCAAGTCTTCTTAACAATACGTCTTCTCAAAACAAAGGTTAAAGATCAAACCAAACAACTCTCTCAAAAGCCAAAACTACTCAACCACGGTTTAAATCCCACAAAAGGAAAAGGGGTTCATTCAAAGCATCACGGGAAGAAAAGAAAGAAACAAAAAGGATAAGTCGGGAGGGTACAAGAGTAGCTTCCAAGGTAGAACAACGAGAGTTCTAAAGGAGGATGATCGTCAAGGGGTAGAAAGGAAGGAAAAATTGATCAAGGACGAAAAACACACCCGAATCGATACGGGGACGGGCAACAGCTTCGGCTCGACTCAAGGCAAGGATGGTCTCTTCTGGCCTAGCTTCGGGGGGGGAGGAGGAATAGAATCATCTTTTCTCTCGGGGAAACTCCTGATAAGATGTTCGGACTTCTTGTATTTGTAACATGTCAAGGGTCTTCCATAACATCCAACTCCGGGGTGGTAAGCCTACTTGCAATGGAAACACTTGCGAGCTTCCTCGGGGGTTCTGCTTGATAGAGGAACTGGTCCACTCGTCACTTGGCTACTTGAATCTTGTCTTCTTGGCACGGACTTCCTCTTGTTAGAGGATGACGAAGATAAGGGCACGAAAGGTCTCTTGTCGCGGCGGTTGGGGCGAGGATGAACACGAGCATCGGCAATCCGTTGATTTTGAATATTTGAGTAAGAGCTTGCATGATGACGTTCTCCACTTGGGTTGGTCGCACCATCTTTTTACGGCACAAGATCAAACAAGTTAGAACCTATCACATAGCACAAACAAATACACTACCAACTTAGGTCCTTAGTTCTACCCATCTCTCATTCATTATTTCAAGGTCAATTAATGTTTAAAGGTTGGGGAACACGTGTGTGCGTCGGGAGCATTAATGCTCTGATACCAATGTGAAGCCCCGCTATAAAAGTAACGTAAATAATTGGAGATGCGGCGGAAAATACGAGGTTTTTTTTTAACTTTTTAACGTAGAAAGTGTTTGAAGCAAAGCGCGGGTTCAAATACGAAAAACAAAAGTTAAAATGCGGAAATACAACTACAATAATTTTTGGTAAAAATATATCCCACGAATAAGTAAAGTATAGCGAGTAAGTCTAGCAACTACAAACTAGGTCCAAGGGACAATGCTCGCTAGCCTACACGTCTTCCAACCCCAGATAAGCTTCCACGAACTTGTCATTTAAATAAACATGAACGCCACAGTCAGTGGGGAGTAACTCAAGGTTCTCCCAGCCACAATACATCGAAATGAGCATAATTATACACTTTAAACATATAAAGCGTACATTACAATCATGCTCAACTTGAGCATATGATATGATCAATTAATTATAGCATGTGATAAGCATATGGAATCGATAAAGATCAAAGGTATATGAAACATTCATATAAGATAACCTGGCCAAAACATCACATATGGAATCATTACGACAAACCAATATAGATGTCACATGACATGAATATCAAAAGGGCCANAACCAATATAGATGTCACATGACATGAATATCAAAAGGGCCAACATATAGTACATGTGAGTGAAAACCGTAGCCATTACTTTGAAAGTCTTTTAGAAAACAAGCACGGGATGTGGCTACTAACGTCACATGCGTATTTATGGCTTGCATCTCACCATAAATACGGATGGGAACATCAATCCCGGTAATAATATCGCAACTAAAGGCTTGCATCTCACCTTTAGTGTCCGATAGGATCAAGGCAAACATAATCATGCGGGTGTCCAGCTCAGAGGTTACCATTAAAACATGATCAAGGCACCACTCATAATCATACAAGTGTCCGGCTCATAGGTTACTTTTAAAACATGTCCGAAACACCAACAATCAAACAAACACGAGATGGAACTAATGGAAAATGGCATAACCATTCATTCAAGACCTATAACAAGCTCTCACTACTCTAGACATATATTTTCCCCTGGTAGAACGACTAGCTAGGTACGTCCTAGTCTATATCTGGCCAGACTCACGACATGCGGCAGCACAACCCGCACCCATGACTCGATCACTAGACAAGATGGTTGGGTACCCCAATCGCTAGCACGGCACGAAGGTGGCGGAAGTGACAAGAGCTAAAGCACACTTGCCAGTAGCAGCACAAGTGGCTAACCCGTACTTACCAGTAGCAACATAAGTAGGGCAGAGGCAAATTAAGCAAGAATATAAGGCACAATGTCAATTTCATTCATTAGAAACATAAGCGATAGAGGTGTGAACAAATGATAACATATGATGACTCATATACGAACAATATATGACATTTCATACAAATATAACGTAAACATTTTATATAAATAGGATACAGTGTAAATAAATCATATACCTAAAACGTATCTATTATACATTGAGTAAAAAGAGAAGAAACAATGAAATAGGGGCTCCCAGCCGGCCCAAGGCACCGGCCGCCGGCCAACCGGCTGGAGCACAGGCCTCTATCCAAAACACATCAAACACAAACAGAATGTTCCCAGCCGGCCTGTGGACCGGCAGCCGGCCCACCGGCTGGGACACCTAGCCATACCAAAATTTTCACAAATCATGACAAAAACCTCCCAGCCGGTAGTGGACCGGCAGCCGGCCCACCGGCTGGGAGAACACCCACACACAGAAAAACCTTTATGAAACAGAAACTCCCCAGCTGGTCACTGGACCGGCAGCCGGTCCACCGGCCGGGTATACCTGGCATTTGAAAACTCAACACAACTTACAGGAACTTCCCAGCTGGCCTATGGACCGGCCGCCGGTCCACCGGCTGGGACACGCTCAACACTAAAATTGAATCAGATGCAATAGAAACCTCCCAGCCGGCTACTGGACCGGCCGCCAGTCCACCGGCTGGGGACGCCTGTATACGAATTTCAACCATTTTCTCATACAACACCTTTTTAAACAGAAATTCCAGCAACATTCATGAAACTGAAACACGTATGAAGCGGGAAACATGTAACGCATGCCAACATCGACCATACTCAAGATTACATATTAAACCGTCACAAATTCATGATTTTTCGAGACTAATAACATTAAACATGTGAATTAAGGTGAATCACCACATAAAACACAAAACCATTTCATCCCTTCACCTTTCTTATTGTAAGGGCCTGGGATTTCATCACAAATCCATAACAATCACCAAATTATGAAACTTTATCATTTTCTAATATGTCTAAACCAAAATCTAAGCATATAAACACATGACTACGTTCTAGAGTTGAGTAACCTATCACCGTTACCTTAAGCTTCCTTAATCTTCGAGAGAGTCTTCAATCATGCAACTATCTTTCGGGACTTCCAAATCTTCACCTGAACATAAAATAAGATGGATTAATTGAAGAATTCACCCCATAAGGGCATCTAGGGTTTCGAAATTCTTATAGGAAGGGATAAAAAGGTTGACTTTCTTACTTAGGAAGAAGGAGAATGAAATAAGAGAGAGTTTGGCGCGAGAATCACTTGATTTGGTTAAGTAATGAGTGAGTTATGGTGTTTTGAAGGTTTGAGGAAGAAATGTGTTTTAATGGAGATGGAGGATGAGTATATTGCTGAAAAATTAGAATGAAGAGGATGAAGGAAGAGTTAGGTAAGGGTTTATGTGATGGAAATGGTACTATATGGGTCTATTATTATGTCTAGGCCCAAATAACTCTAAATGAGTCGGAAAATATCTTAAAATGCGTCTTAAGGCTACTATACACTCAAGACGGACAATAATATAATATTTATAAATATTATACTCAAAAATATATTTTTACTCAAAAATAAGATTTAAATATAATTTGCCTTAACTAAATTATTAAAATACTTTTAAGATTATAAACGAAAATTGCGGGTGTTACATTGCCTCCCGAGAAGCGCAAGTTAAACTCGTGCTAGACTTCCACCATCTTCATACAGATCATTGGGTGACGGTGAGCTCTCCACCGTCCGAGCTCTCTTTCATAGCATCCTTCACGTTCTTTATCCACTTCAAACCTTTCCACGAATAGTTCCTCCTAGTGCTCTTAGTATCCTCACCTAAAAAACAAGCAACACCAACATCTACCCCTAGAGGATCCGTTAGTAAGGATCGAGGTAGAGAAGAAGCACTAGAAGAATCTGCAGTGTTAAGTAAATAACAAGACTCTTGCAACATGGGGCTCCTAATGGTATTGTTCTTGCTAAAGGTCACCTTATAACCCACTTCTAAGGTTAACTTCCCATTTTTAACATCAATCAATGGGGTCGCGATGTGTAAAAATGGTCTACCCAAAATGATTGGGATTTGTGAATCCTCGACCATATCAAGAATAAGGAAGTCAACGGGTGTGAAAAATTTACCAACCTTGACGGGCACGTCTTCTAAAATACATAAAGGTTGTTTTAAAGAACGGTCCGTCATTTGTAAAGTAGTGTTAGTGCATTTTAAAGGACCCATGTTTAACTTTTCACAAATAAAGAGGGGCATGACACTTACACTAGCACCTAGGTCACAAAGGGCCTTATCAATGGTATATGTGCCTATAGTGCAAGGGATAGAATAACTATCGGGATCCTTAAGATTCGGAGGAGACTTGTTTTGCAAGAGTGCACTACACTCTTCGGTGAAAGCTATGGTCTCTACCTCATTGAAAGATCGCTTCCTTGTGAGGATTTCTTTCATGAATTTTGAATAAGAAGGGACTCGTGAAAGAAATTCAACAAACGTAATGGTAACTTGTAAATGCTTAACAACCTCTAATAAGTTACCAAACTTACTCTCATCCTTTTTCTTGTCCAAGCTATGGGGAAATGGTATTTGATCTTTTATAGGAGCCCCGGGATCCTTCTCCTTTGATACAAGAATATCCTTGTCAACGTTTTCTACAATAGGCTCTTCATTAGCCTTCGTATTAGCACCTTCCCCAAGCTTGGATTCATTACTCACCACCGCATCATCCAAAGTCATGGATGGCCCATCATAACTCGTACCACTCCTCAAGTGAATAGAATTAACGGTGTCATGAGGTTGTGCACCTTGAGGTGGAAATTGGCCTTGTTGACTTTGAGCATTAGATGTAGCAATTTGAGCAATTTGAGTCTCCAACATTTTGATAGCGGCCTCTTTAGCTTGATCACTCTTTTGCATTTGAAGTTGCATCATTTTTTGAGCTTTCACCACTTTCATCATCATATCCTCAAGCTTACTTATACCTTGATCATTTTGTGGAAAATTGGGGGGTTGGGCTTGGGCTTGTTGGTTTTGGTAGGGTGGTTGGTAGCCTTGTTAGGGTACATGTTATGGGTAAGGTTGTTGAAAACCTTGTTGGAATTGAGGCTTTTGACCTTGGAAACCTGGTGGGTTGCCTTGGAATTGCCTTTGTTGTTAAGGCACATTTTGGACTTGGTGTTGAGGGTTTAACACATTCGTGCTCTTATAAGACAAACTGGGGTGGTACTTTGTCTTGGGGTTGTAATTATTAGAAAAGGTACTCAAAGGAAGTGTAATTTGCTTAAAACTTTGAAAAGCATTTACCTCTTAAATGGAAGCCCTACACAACGCGGTACAATGACCCGCACCACTGCAACCTTCACAAACCTCCACTTGGCTAGTGACATTGACTTGCTCATGAGCTTGGGACGAACTAGACCCACCTCTTTCGATATGTTGTTGAAGAGCGGCAATTTGAGCTTTCATGAGGGCTAAGTTAGGATCCTCCTCCCTTGCTTTCAATGGAGCACTTCGGGAATTCACGTATTGAGAGTCATGGATGGCCATAGACTCGATAGTGGCATGAGCAAGCTCCACCTCAATTTGATCAGACCGCCCATTACTAGCGGAATCCAAAACTCGGTGTGACTCATCATAACATCCATTGTAAAATGTTATTGCTAGAAACCATGGGTCCAACCCATGATGAGGACATTGCCTTTGAAGCTCCTTGTACCTCTCTCAAGCATCATAGAGACTTTCATTACCATTTTGCCGGAACCCCGTGATTTGGCTCCTCAATTGTTGAGTCTTTTCCGGTGGGAATTACTTTTGATAGAAGGCAAGAGCCAAAGTCTCCCAATTGGTGACTCCCATAGCCACTCGATCAAGGCTATTGATCCATAACTTGGCTTTATCCCTTAGATAGAAGGGAAAAAAAGCTCTCGGATTTGCTCTTGAGTGACTCAATTTTGCCGAATCATCGAACAATAGTCACAAAAATTTGCAATGTGCAAATTAGGATCTTCCAAAGGACCTCCACCGAATTGCTTCCTCTCAACAAGACAGATGAAAGCCGGTTTAATCTCGAAGTCCACAGCGCCAATTTGACCGGTAGTGATACCTTTAGGGAGCATAGACGCGGTGGGCTTAGAACGACCGGACAAATGCACCATCTTCTTGATTCTAGTACAACTATAAGCCTCTTATTCTTCAAAAGCTTTGAGATCTTCTAACAAGGCTTTTCTAGCACTTTCAAGTTCCTCAAGAGAGTTAGTCTGAGCAGCCTCTCTAAGGAAACGTAACCGCTTATGCAAGGTTCTCTCGGGCTCGGGATCACTTGGAAATAGTTCTCCTCCTCGAAAAGACCTGGGCATAAGACAACAATCTAAGGGAGATTGTAACTAACGGTCTCAAGGAACAAGTGTTCCTCAAGACAAATAAAAACAAGATAGAAATCAACAAATCAAAATGCAACGAAACCATTCTCCCTGGCAGCGGCGCCAAAATTTGATAGGCGGCCGCACACCTAGCAAAGATACCCTAGACTTGGCTAACAAATAAATGTAGTAAAATAGGGGTCGAACATGAGGAGACGGGGATTACTTAATGAAATGCTATGGTTAGACTTCTATCAAGGTCGGTTTATCTTTTTATTTGAGAGTTTGGTGATTATAAGAATAATATAAAATGATGAATTAACAATATTAAAAAGAGAGTCTAGGGGAATCGGGTCACACATGCATAGGAATAACGGTTCATGTTAAGCTCAGAATGCATAATAATGATAAATGTTTAGGTCTTATAACAACCACCTCTCGGCCTTATTGTCAACCATATAACGGGTTCTAACGAGCTCTCGCTATGGCTAAATCGATCTACTACAACATGCTTAGTCTAATTCAATTCCGTGCCTCTCGACTTATAGAACGAATTAACAAATTAATCAAAGATTGTGATCAATAATNTAGAAACAAATATGCAATATTATGACATTCTAATTTAACATTTATAAATTGTAACTATGCAAGGCTCTCCTAATCCCTAGACATAAAGAACTACTCACACATATTGGAAGTAAAACTAACTAAAATGATTAAAATAAACATAATGATAATAATATAATAATTAAAAGGATAAAAAGAAAGATAAAAATAAATTATACTTAGTAACATGAACAAAGGAAATGACTATAATAAAAATGCAAATGAGAATTAAAATATTTAATGATGAGAAATGTAAATAACTATCAACTAAATAACAATTATAAATGAAGATGAAATAACAAAATAAACTAGTAAAGGAAATAATTATGGAAATGCTAGAACAAAGAATTACCAAAGTATGGAAAAATAGAGCTTGAGAATGAAAAACAACAAATACCAAACTAGCTTGTATTATAACATGAAATTGTAACTAAAAGAATTGTTGTGAATACAAATGGAAACAAATGACAATATTTCTGAAAACTAAGTATATAAGAAGAAAAGAGATGTAAAAGAATAGTGTAAGATTTGATGCCTAAGAGTCGGATTCAACCTCCTTTATATAGGAGGTTGGATGTGAAAGGTAAATATTCCACATGAGGGTAACCCCGATCGGGGTCGTGGGAATCCAATTTTCCTCATTACTCTCATTATTAAGTTAATACGGAATCCGAGAAAACCGTATTAACTCATCTTTAATCTCCGGTTAAAAGCATTTTGAGGAATCCTAAGCCTTGACTTCTACTCTTCTTATGGGCTTCATTTCTTTACATTTGCCAGATCTGCTAATCATCATCTTTGCATTTGGGCCTCATTTCCACATTTGAACATTAACCCAAAGATTTCTTCCAAACATGTTCTTGCCATTATCCAACCTTGTTTCCACTTAGCCTCGTGAACTCGGTGTTTGCACATTTGATGGGAAAAAGCTACCGAATGCTTTATTTCCTACAAAATATAATAAACACAAACAAAATACCTACAACACGGGATTAGCTCACAAATATACTAATAAAAGTGTAATAATCAAATAAAATCGAGCTAAAATAGGGGGTTAAATCGTATATAATTTGGACACATCAATCTCAATAAAAAAATTGATGTGTGCATTATATACCACTTATTATATCAATTGGCGTCATATTTCACATTTATCATGCGCTCATAGAAGTCATTTTTCATGCCATTTCTCCGCGTTTGCGACTTTAGGTATTATACTTGGATTTTGCAGAAATTGTCGCTTAAGTATGCATTTGCAATCAAAATCTAGCACATGAAGAGAATGGAACACACATATTCCGCGTTTCAGTTGTGAAAAGAGATCGGAGACTGCCTATAAGGGGCGGAGAGGTAGCAGAATTGTTATCGAAGCTTGGAACGAGAAGCAGAGAGGAAAAGACGCTCAAAAGAGCTGAAGTCCATTGGCCTGCGAAGGAACACTGCTAAATAATATAGGAAAAGTGACGGAAAATTCCTGACGGAAACAAAAACCGCCAGTTTTGATTTCTGACGAACTATCTGTCAGTGATAATTGGCGTGTTGAACAGTGTCAATAACATTAATGTTGTTTGATGATTTTCAGACAGATATTCCGTCAAAAAAGTCAACATCTTTGACCAACCTAGTGTCTAAGTCGACCAACCTAATGTCTAAGTCGATCGACCAACAGACTTGTTTTTAACAAGGCCATAGTTTTTTTAGAGTCTGTAACTTAGCTTATAACCGTGGTTAAAAGATTATTACGTTGAAATTTTAATTAGTCATTCAGATTTAGAACCCTAAAAATTCTATTAAGAACTTTTCATCTTACATTTTAGATCTAGATTCCACATCTATATCTATATAACTAGTGGACCACAGGTTTATTTTGAGAGGTAGACGAATGCCTATCAAATTTTGGCGTTGTTGTCGGAGAAGTGACGTATTATTTAATTTGCTTTATCTAATTTGACTTTTCGTCTTGGGAAACACTACTTGTACCCTATGACTGTTTTCACTTGTTTTATTTAAGTGATTTTGTTTACGCCCTAATGTTAACATTCCAAGGTCATTCTTTTTTACCCGAACCAGAAAAACGCACTCCATTCAGACGAAACTTTTTCAGGGAAATCTAACAAGTGGAAGACTTAAGTATGCTCGATGCCATCCATCACGAGTTTAATATAGAGGAAACACAGGTTCGAGAGAAAGATATTCATCCTCCAATCGTCACGATGCCTAGCCTCATCAAATCGTCCGGTCCAACTGCAAATCGGATGCCACAAGGTAATCTTATACTCACCTTTACTGCCACGAACTTCAAAATTATTAATGCCAACTTTTTGGATGTCATAAAGAACAATCAGTTTGGTGGTAACCCAACTAAGGATCCAACGCATCATGTATTGAACTTTTGTGATTATTTTTTGTTAATCATGAGGGAATCAATAAGAACCCAATGAGGGAGGGTTGTTTACTTTCTCCCTCAAGGATAAAGCTAAACCGTGGAAAACTTTCTAATCAAGACATCACTTAATATAATTGACTTCGATACTTTAACTTTAGCCTTATATTAGAAGCTCTTACCACCTTAGCGCATTGCATTGCTCAGGACACAGATCGCCGATTTTCATCAGGGAGTTTGGAAATCATTATATGACGCATGATAAAAGTATGAGTTGCTGAGATCTTGCTTAATTCATGGGCTATATAACACATACATTCCTAATTATGCAGTCCTATTATTGTCTGTAACCCGAGTCCTATCAAATCTTTGACTCCACAACTCATGGAAACTTCACCCACGCCGATACAAAAGAAGCATTTGACATCATTGAGCAGATGACAATGCATAATTCTCAGCTACGTAAATTGCAGGTAATGCAAGCTGTTTAGGGAGTTCACGAGGTTGATCAGGCCTTCTGTCTGCATAACGTGCTACTTTAACTCACCGATTCGACAATCAAGAAGCCGATAACTCTTCTTAAGCCCAAAAGATGATGCAAGTTGATGCGATGAAGTGTATAATAGAGTCCATATGTGACAATTGTGGCACTTTTGGGCATCTTTCTAAAAACTGTAAAAGAGTCGTGGAACAGGTTGCCACGTTTCAGTTTCTTCTGGTAGAATAATAATCCTGCCTCAAACTATTACAATGAAGGGACAAAGAATCATCCAAAAATTTTGTATCTTAGCCCAAATAATGTTCTTAACCCTACCCCCCACCACCACAACAACAACCATATATGCCACCCCATCGAACAAAGCAACAAGTCTAGCTATCAAAAACCACCCACTTTCACCCCACCCCAACAAGCTATATACGTCGTCGAAACCCGAGTGAAAAATCAATTATGACGCAGTCTATGATCCTTCAACTTCAAAAAATTGAGCAAGCCAAAGATGCATCGATCAAAATGTTAGCGATAGGGCTAAATCGTATTTTTATACAAAAATATCTCAAACGGACACTAAAAATGCAAAGAGTGAAGTCAGGGACGAAGCACAAGTAAATGTGACAAACTGTTTATTACTTATGAGTAGATTAAAGATTGTTGGGTCACAAAGTTGATATGAATTGGTTTGTAGTAACTAAAACGATTGTAAATAAGACGATCTCAAATGTATAAAACAAGTTTAGGGATTCCAGTTCACAATGAATATCAATTGGAGGATTTTGGTTCAATTAACTAACATAGACGGACTTTAGATCTGCACTTAGCATGCAGTCGCTATAACTAAGTCGTCCTACCTAATTATTGTAAGCCTTTTTTTATAATCATGAATCTAGTATTCTGATTGACAATAATACTAATTTGTGATACTATTAATTAATTTTGACCGCCGTAATTAATCAATCAAATTGATAAAAAACGATTTAATTAAGGGTTAGTGTATGGAAAGGTTTAAAAGAGAAAACAAGTTCGTCGGAAGAACAAAAAATTGAAGCGTTAGTTTGTTCTCGTACCTGTCAAACAGCGTGCATGCAAAGACACACATGTCAAACCCTTCCCATCATTCATCTTCCTTATCTTGTAACCCTCTTCCACGTACCAACCACCCTTTAAATATATACAGCAAGATTTCTCTCATCAAACGAAGAAATTATACACACAAAAACATACTAATTTACTCTTGTATAGCAAAAAGTTATGGCGGATCACTACTACATTGGGGTCACGGTTAAATTCGTGGCGCAAGTGCTAAATTTCCATGTCTAAAGTACTTTGCCAAGGGAATACCTTTCGTGGCGCAAGTGGCCGTGGCTAAGAAATAGTCACGTATAAAACAAGAACGTGGCTAAAATTAAATTTTTAGCCACGGATTACCTCGTGACTAATAACTCCCGTGGCAAAAAAGTTATTCCAGTGGCCAAAAATAATTCCCGTGACAGACAAAAAATATAAAAAATAAATAAACAAAATGTAAAAAATATTGTTTTTTGTTAATAATTAAAATGTTTTCACGTATGAAATTGTGTCAAGCTTTGATATTTGTTTTGCTAGTTAACTCGATTTATTCGATCATTACTTCCATTCATCAGTCATGCAAAGACGCGGTCTTTTAAGAATGTTATGCAATATTATGAAGTTTTAACCAAAAAAAAAAAAGATAAAGCAATTTACGAGAAATTCACGACTTTAATAAACAGAATTATATATTCATATTCATTTATCAAATTAACGATGTTATGAAAAAAAACATAAAAATATTCTGAATTGTAAAAAACTCAAAAATTAAGACGATAATAACTTTCTTTACTTGTGTATGATTTTATAGAAGTTTTAATTTCTTACTAAACTAAATAAAAGAATTTCAAATATTTATTAAATTTATCATAATATTTTCAAGATTTTATATTTAAATTTATTTTCATATTATCAATATTTGATTAAGTTTCATTCAGCTTTTATATTTTTGTTTTACAAAAAATGCAATTGTTACGTTTACCTTAACATGAAACATCTTTATTCAATTCTGAAAAAACTTCGCCACGAGTGTTTGTTACTAGCTTCGTGGCTAAGCAAATATGTTGCCATGGATAAGATGTAAGTGATGGCTAAAAAAAAATTGTCACGGAATGATCTGTGGCTAAATATAATTTCGCCACAGCTATGACATAGTTCGTGGCAAGAATGATTATTATCCACGGCCATATCCTAAAATGTGGTGCAATTGACCTTTTATCACGGGAAAAATTTTCCCGTGGCATAAATTTTTTCTAAGATAGTAAATGAAATTTTTCCCGTGGTTAAACTAAATTTAGCCACGAATTATAAATTCCCGTGGCATAATTCGTGGCGGAAGGGTCAATTTGTTGTAGTGGATGAACACTACACAAGGCAACAACAAACACCCTTGACTCAAAAACTCTTCTCCGCAGCAACCTCCCGACAAACGGTCAAGTTCGTAACGGCGTCAACTATCGGAACTGTTTTGTTAGTCTTATCCGGTCTCACCTTAACTGGAACCATCATATCCGTTATCATGGCCACACCATTATTAGCATTGTTCAGTCCTATCCTGGTTCCAACAGTGATCACCGCCTTCCTAATTGCATCGGGATTTGTGTTCTCCGGGGGGTATGGGGTAGCGGCCTTATCGGTGTTGTCCTGGATCTACCAGTATGTGACAGGTAAAAACCCGCCTGGGGCGGAGCAGCTTAACGAGGCAAGGATGAGGTTAGCAAACGCGACCCGGGATGTTAAGGACAGAGCAAAGGAGAACGTGTCGTATGGACAGCATAGAATCCAGGATATTACTACAGGATATGGTGGACATGTGACTTACCAGTCTTAATTTGTGGCGGAATAATAGTGTATGCATGCATGTGTACGTTTTGATGATAGGAGTCTTAAGTGTATCGTTTTTGGTATTATCATCGTTGTATATATTAATAATATGACGACCTACTTAGTTTACAATGTCTTTCCCATCGGACGCCAGCGGCTCTTTCGTGTATTCCTTTCTATGAATTCTTGAAACATTGAGATATCGGAAGTATGGTGGGGAGGAACATCTGAAATGACAAAACGAGTACTCCTATTCCAACGGCTGTATCAGTTATTTATTCAGCTGTACCAGTTATTTATTCAACTTTGATTAAAATACCTCTAATAATGAATAAAGAAAAGTAAATAAATAAATGAGATAATGAATAAAGAAAAAGTAAATAAATAAATGAGATCGAGGGATTTAACTCAATTGTAATAATGGAGGCCATTGTTGGGATTATACTAGTAATGGAGTAGCTACATAACTAACGTAAATAAAGCGACTCAACGTTAGTGACCAACCGATGGAAGATGTCAAGACCTATAAAAGATCGGTAAGTGGATTATACATCCGATGTAATAAAAATGGTGGTAGCCGTTGGCAAAATGTGAGGACCTGTTAAGAGATGTTGAATGATGCAAGGATAGATGGTTGGAATTAATATTGTTATCTTTCACCGATGGAAGGTCTGTGAGGCACATGCCTGAACTATGTAGAGCTGTGAGGCGCATGAATTGCATGAGTTTTTTTTTTTTTGGCAACCGTAAAGAAAGGTTTTCATACATGTGGCATTTGACACATTTGGCCAAATGCACTTATATTATTAATACGGTAATCTAAGAAAACAAAGTAACTACATCGGGACATAGAAGTGTGTTGATGGCGTACGGATGGCTGGATACGGAAAACAAATTCAACATCCACAACAGTCTTGAGTGGACTAGCAGCGCTGGTCAAAGGATAACACCCATCTTTGCTTGTCTTAATTGATGAGCTTCGGAGAAATATCTGCAACAAGACCCAAAAAAGTGTCTTGGAGATTCATCTCCTTGGCTGTGATATCCGTCCTCAGGAAACCAACGAGCCCCAAATACACATCATTACTTATTTTAATCGTCAAAGCTTCGGAGAAATACCTGCAACAAGACCCAAAAGAGTGTCTCGGAGATTCATCTCCTTGGCTGTGGTACACATCATATGGAACCCTATAAGACCCTTGATCCATTGCGAGAGAGCAAAGTGCATTTACGCCCCATGGGCGTAGAAAGGAAAGGCGGGACACAGACCAGAAAAGTATGCCCCAAGAAGGGAGAAAACTCCTACACTTTGGAACACAACCACAACGGACAAGAAACTCGTAGCCCAAAAAATCGAGTAAGAAAATAGCTGTCACTAAATAAAACAACTTGAACAGCCCCCTGACCAAAACCATCGCTAAAGTCCACCTAGGGATGGGCACAACACACACCGGATGTAAAGCTACCCTTGTCATTATTAATCCGACACCTAAAGCAAACAACTCATAGATAAGGGGACAGGACACCCCAAACATCCATGAGGAAATCGGTAAGGTAAGCCTATAGAAGCTTATTATTCGGTACAATAAAAAGTACGGTATACACGGATAAAACATAAACAAGAAGATGAAACCACCGCATCCGACCCAACCAACGCCACTGCCAAAACCCGACTCCACCCTACCAATCACGCCTCAAAGACAAGCCACACTCCAAACAAAGAGGGAAACGGACGCCACAAGCCATCCACGAAAGACCCGGCTGACCCAACGAAACCCAAAACCCCCGACAAAGACACCGAGACTCCAAATTCCAACCGAACTCCCCCAGGACCGTCGGCTTGCATCCAACAACACCAACCAAAAAGGCGNTAAAACATAAACAAGAAGATGAAACCACCGCATCCGACCCAACCAACGCCACTGCCAAAACCCGACTCCACCCTACCAATCACGCCTCAAAGACAAGCCACACTCCAAACAAAGAGGGAAACGGACGCCACAAGCCATCCACGAAAGACCCGGCTGACCCAACGAAACCCAAAACCCCCGACAAAGACACCGAGACTCCAAATTCCAACCGAACTCCCCCAGGACCGTCGGCTTGCATCCAACAACACCAACCAAAAAGGCGACTCAAACCGACACTAACAGGACCAGGAAGTGGGAAGGGACCGATTGATGGGGGAAGGGGAAACACCAAACCGTCCCAAAACCACCACCACCACAAACAAAACAACACACCAAGAAGAGCAAAGCTCATAAACATGACCGACGACCATAAGGTAAAGACGGGAACATACTAGGGGCGGGGAAGGGGGTGAGGGAAAGGGGAAAGACCCTTGGAACGCCAGCAAGACTTCGATGACAGGACAGGAGAACGAACCGACCTCAGTGCACCAACACGAAAAAACCACAACCACCCGCCGGACGATCAGGACAGAACCAAAATTCGTCGCCAGAAAGGGGAGTAAAAGTCAAACATATGAGGACCAAAAAAGAGGCGTGAACAATCGCCGGAGATAGGTTAAAGGACGAACCCATCTCCGGCGATAGGGTAAGGGGAGAAGGGGAGGAAGTGTGTGGAGAGGAGAGGCGGCGGCTCAATGAGACTGATTAGGGTTTTTTGTTTTTTTTTTTTTTTCTTTAGAGAGAGGGGAAAGGTTTTCTTTAGAGAGAGGAATTCTGCATTGCATGAGTTACGTATAGAGAGAACATAGGATACTAGGAGCATGGACCGAGGATTCCAATTATCAAGGGCATGGCTTGCTTTATGCGTCTCCTTTTCCTCTTAAATTACCTCCCCCGCTTGGTCTGCTCTTTTGTCGGAAATGCGACCATCATGAGGCCTATCTCATCTACTCAAATACCTCGGTGGTCAGTTGGACTGTTGTGTAACATCCTTGTGCCTTTATTCCAATAAATCATCTACACAAATGCCTTGATGGACATTCTGAGTTTATCAGTCTCATAGATATCATGGATATGAAGCTCATGCTCAATCTACCGTATTCCAATATGTTGCAATTTCGTGACATTATCTCATCTTTCGGTGTCCATTTCTAGGAAACAGTACTTTTATGTTTCATTTGTGTCATTATATGAGTTATAAGTATGCCTCAGAAAGCCGTACTACTGTTGCGTAGAATATTTTCTTTCCAATTGTCTCGAAAAAGAGATCGTGCAAATAGAAAATCACTATGAATTGCTCAACAACAGAATTTAGCTTGTTCGATCCACTAATTTCAGGTTAGATAATAAGTGCATCAGGAAAAATAATACAACGGCCAAAAACGTGGACCACATATGAACCTATTATTATATACACAAGAGGACTAGCGTATACTACACAAAAGAATGGCATTTACCCTAACTCCTAATATTTCCCTTTTTCACCCTTCTGTAGTTTTTTTTTCCTGTGTTTTTGTTTCACTCATCTACGCCCAAGAGCAGCATAAAAAAACCTAATACTTGGGCATGAAACAATTAAAGATACTGATGCTACAACTTACGATTGCCAAAACATGTCAAAGTCAGTACTATACAAAGAGCGATCTTGAATCTCCAAATTCGCGACATGCCAGTTGATCAGTCTAGACTGAAGACATTTACAAAAAAGTAGTCCAGCTGGAAAAATCCACCATTCACTTTCATCCCTACAGACAGAGCCAGCGAAAAGGTAACTACTTGCACACAGAGAATGATTAGAAAATGTATAGCGAGAGTCTTATATGAGACGGTTCCACAAGTTGGACCAATTCACATTCTTATGAATTTTTAATTTAAATATCTAATTGGATTGGTATCCAATGTGAAACCGTCTTTAATAAGCTTTTGTGATGGAGTCATGTGGTCAAAAAGGTCGCTTACATGCCCCATGGCTGCAAATAAGGTGATGTTTTGCTTCGAGATGCCTGGGACTTGAAATGGACATAACCACAAATGAATGCTACTGCCTGTTTTCCACAAACATCGAAAATCAGAAGACAGTATTGAGGGTTACAGGTCGCTAAAGTCACCAAACGTAGAAATACGAACACAAAAAGCACGAAACATAATTTGCTGAATCCACTTGATGACAAGCCAAGAACAAGTCGTAAACCTTGCTGGGAATTTTCTAGAGAATGGCAGCCAAATACAGTAAAAGCATCCTTTCTTATTTCAATGCCATTTCAATGCAACTTAGACTACCTAAGGTTGAAGAAAGGGAAATTCAGCAATAGCAATTGATTGTGCAAGTCTAACTGAGGCACTTACCAATCAATCAGGCACCTTAGGTGCGATTTTGCACAGCGCCTGGCTCATAAGAGCAGCATCATGCAAAATTGCAAATTCCATATTTTTCTTCTTGTACTTTTATTGACTTAGGCGCTCTGCAAATTCCATATTTTTCTTGTTCTACTTTTATTATACGCTTTCCTTTGCCTAATTATACGTAACTTTTATTTCCTTGTATGTTAAAGCTCTTTAAAATTCGAAAAGAGATATTTTGCACAAATTTTTTTTTTTGAAAAAACATAGTGTGCTGAGACACATGCCTCCACCTTGTATTTTTCAAACATAGTAAGGTATACCCAAAGAAAGAAAGAAAATGTTGGTGGTGGGGGGTAGAGAGAGAGAGGCTTGTCACTCACAACGTTGACCACTGATGTAATGTTCCATAGAGCATACAAACGAGCAAGACCGGCAGATCGTCGAGGACCATGACTGAACAAAGCATTAATCCCAGCTGGAAATGGCAGAAGGATGCCCAGTGGTAAAATAAAAAGGACAAGAAAGACATCAACCATTGATACAGAATACAGCTGGAGTAACGTAAGAAGCACCAGACTGAAATCCCCTAGCAGCACTATTGAAATGACCAAACCAACAAGATCCTACAAGAGGGAAAAAGAATCAGGTTGAGAACGGCATTAGTAACTGCCTAAAAATTCTGAATTACATTCTACATTAACATACTTGAACTCAACGATCTTAAATGATTACGAGAAGTCAATACCTGATGCCCAACAGGCTTCGTATTATGAAGAATGAGTGAGAAGGGAAAGAAAAAATCTCTCCTTTCTTCAAGACTTTGTATGTTGCTAATTGCCAGAATAGTTTCATATGGCCTCTTCTGCCTTGAGAAATACTCACCTTTTATATCAAATTGGTCTAAGAGAGGCTCTTCCCACTGGAAATCTGATGAATTTCCCCTGTTGAAACCATTCAAGGTACCGGAGAAAGATATTCAGTTTAATTGCAGGATAGAAAACCAACCATAAGTGTAAATAGAGCTGGCAAGTTTGACCCAACCCGAGTGAACTGGACCAAACCCAACTCAACAGGACCGAAAATGTTTCAAAATGAAACCGACTCGAGCCAATAATGACCCATAACCCAACAAAACCTCATCACAATAGACCTGACGTCGAACCTAGCTTGAGATGGCCCATAACCCGAGCCAATTTGATACCTGTTTGAACCCAAACCAACCCGACCCGCAAGATAACCCGAAACTGATCCCCCCCAAAGCTGACCCGAAAATAACCCAACATTGACGAAAAGTCAAGACGATAAAGACCAAAAGACATCTTGGAAAAACTAAAGAATTTTTGTTAGAAAAATATTAAAATCCTCCAGAATTTTCAGCAATGAGCCAAACCAGGTGTTGCTGACCCAAGCGCGGCTTGACCCGGCAATTTATTTGAATGATCAGGTCCGGTAATGACCCGACCCGTCAAGGACTCAAACCTGAGCTAAGAATTGACCTAACTAACATGACCTAAAAGCGACCCCGAACCCTACCCGATGCAGTCATGACAAGATACTAATCCTTGGCTGAATTGCAATTGCTCTAATTTGGGAAAAATGACACGGAAATAATTTTTTGATAAATTAATTGTACAAATTTTATTCAGTAACTCTACATATATTGGAGGGTTTAATGGTCAAAGTTGCTATGGGTGACCACCCAATGGTGACAATAAATTTGGGATGAAGGTTGTACCATGAATTAACAAGATGGAGTTATACCTGAAAGGTTGATCAGCCTGCACTGTCCCATTTTGACATTCAGTAGGTGAAGAAGGTTCAGTGTTCCTATCAACAGCATAGACCGACAAACCATATTGATAATACCCAAAAGCAGTGACTTGAAAACAAGCCAGATCAACACGTAGCCCATAATTCCTTAAAGCCGGATTGGCATGACTTTCAAGCCATCTGAGAACATGCCGGAATGATTTTCTCAGATATCCACGCCGAGCCAGTCGTAGATGAGCATTTACACCAGCAACGAGCCGATACCAAGTGGTAGGTGGAACCGACTAAAGACAAACAGAAGGATAAAGTCAGCCAAATTAAGTCAGCATCTTTTTCTCTCTGATAATTCATTATCTGAAGGGCTGATTTGACCTCTTAGGGACTAATACCTGACTCATAAGGCTAGTAAGGATATTATCACTGTGAAGAGTGAGGGGTGCCATATAACTTCCATCGCCACCAAACAGCACACCCAAAGGAAACCTTTGATGCAGACGCGGAGGAAGATCGCTCCTTTTTTCATCACCACCAAGGAAAAAGTCCACGTATGCCAGCATCAAGTCAGGAGTAGCAGCAACCTATGGTGACAGAACGGAATCCTCAGAACTCCAGAAAATAACAAAAGGAGTACATAAAAGTTGATAGAAATTGGCAAACACTACTGCATAGAGTACATTTATCATTCACAAATGTAACAAATAACAATTGAAAAACAAGAACTAAAAGCAGTCATCAGCAGCAGCTTATCAACAAAAGGCACAACCGCTCAAGGGGCAATGAGGGCTTGTGGCGTGAAGGCACAAAAAGCACACCTATTACAACGAGGCACAATATTTTTGCAAGCAAATTTGTATTGTCAAAATAAAATTGGGCAACTTATACCCCTTTTGTAAGATTTTAAAAAGGGCCATCATATCAAGTCAAGTATAGGGAAAATGGGGCAAAGGGAAGCACATAATAAAAGACTACTGAGTATTGGAGATTGGTGTGCCTGAGGCGTGTTTAGCAAACTAAGATTGATGCGGACACACTTTTTGAGAACAAAGAATGTAGGCACGCTTTTGAAACTAAGATCAGCAGCAGAAAAGGGACGTTTCCTCATACTAAACCAAAATGCATATCATGTATCTGCAAAAGATCACGTCTTTCTCACACCACACAAACTTTTTTGAGACAACAGAAAAAAAGGGGAGCACAAAACTTACCTTGATTCCTTCATAAAGAGCACGTGAACGACAAGAACGTAAGCATGCATGATCATACTCTGACCGAACAAACTCACGAAGTCTCTGCAACTTCATTCGGCGGCGCCATTGCAGCCACGACCATGCCAATGGGTATGCTAGTAGAGAAAGTATACTGCAGACTGATCCCTCCCACCACTGGTATGTAGCTAGAAGGTTAACCTCGTCGACAAATCTATTAAAAGCTCCCTCATACCTGTAAATATGAAGTAGGTAAATTTAATATCCTCAAAGGAGCAAAAATAATATGGCTGAACACTGAAATTTTTATATCCACAGTTTCAGGCACAAATAAAAGAAGGGATCATTGAAAATGATACATACACAATATCTTTTAACTGTTCAGGGGGAGAGTGAGGGAGATGCCATGGTTCACTGAATGTATTTGGGCCCATAAAATACATCCTGTGAACGTGGCTTTGAGACTCTTCAGCTCTATTTGTTTCCAGAACCTACAAGACAAGGCGACATGGCAATGTTTCAGAAGGATTATTTTTCTTCGGTTATATTTGTTTCTGCTATATGACTTGATTAAACAAGGAATACTAATACAACAATTAATCACTTGATTGCCAACAACAGTCTCATATAAGTTATTATATATATCTATAGACCCCATAAATTGGTGGTGTCAAACCAAACTATCATCCCACCGGCACAGTGTCACCTCCCACTTGCCACTCCCCGCCTATGTTACTCGGATACTTCACTTAGTTGCCGTATTCCGTATCTGATACGTATTTTGTCGGATACGATACGACACTTTGATACTTCATTTTAGACCAAAATATTGAAAATTTCGCACAAAATAGCCGTATCAGATACTCCGATACGTATTTTGTCAGATACGAGTAGACGAGTCTGAGTAACATAGCTCCCCGCAAAAGAAAAAATACAACCTCTAACCATCTCACTCTACTGATAGAAAGCTAAAAAGTCTTTTTATCAGAGAATTGGAAAATGAATAAGCACCTCATTGAGTGACTCTAGAAAAGGGAAGGAGTGATCAATCTGTGAACCATGTTGCGTGGGGGCCGGCCCAGGTAGCTCATCTGCACCCACAAATCTCATACGTGCCACACTGAGCACAAGTGCCAATAGTATGAGGAGACCCAACAAAAGAAGACAAAACAACCAAGGTCCACCAAATGTATAAATTAACTCTTCAAGAGCTGTATAACAATGTGGCATATGATATCTGTCTGAAATGCATTTGTATGGACATGGAGCTTCAGTGACACCACCTGTCAAGAGAGATAATCAGATAATTAAGCTACCATCCTTTTAAAAAGATAATTAGAAGAGCAGGGGCAGAGACTAATATGCACTGGCCAATTGCCAGAAGGTCAAAATTCATCCAGCAATAAACTAAGACATGCAAACAAATGAAACAATCAATGAAGAAATAACAGTTTACCAAAGTTAAGGATGCTGATTTAGTTTTAAACTACATGTAGCTTACAGAGCACAGCAGCATAACTACATGAAGAATCATGTCAAAATATATTCTCACCTCTCACGATAATATACGCAGCACGGTGAGGAAGCTCCAACGAGGGACAAGATTTACAAAGGGATTCATCCGATCCAACAACATTTTTATATGTGCCAGAAGGGCATTCCTACAAAGCAAAACACTCAACATCAACAGTAGCAAAACCAGTGTAAAAGGCACACAAAAGGCTGTTCAAAATTCCTATTAGCAAAATTACGTCAGGAGTCACATGGATCATCTGCAAATTCATAATCTACAAATCATAGCAGATTTTGCTTTATTCCATTAAATTTAAAGAACAGGGTTTCTTTGGTTCCATCGCAAAGAATAACACTCCACTAATGTAAATGAACATGAAACACCTATATTAAACTAAATGAATGCCTTGTTTGTTGCCACCCGTCCCAAAGAATTATTCGTTACTGGGAAGGAGGGAGAAGGTATTAACAGACAAAAGACAATTATAATAACGAAATGTAAAAACAACTATGCAACATTGGCAACAGTCTTCTGGATCATCCAAAAAGGAAAATGGCCAGTATCCACATACCTTATCATATCAGACATAGGTGAAAATTTGAAAACACAGTTGAAGAAAAAGCACAGGTATCAAGAAGATAAAAC
Organism: Silene noctiflora; assembly: GCA_009801015.1. Lineage (NCBI taxonomy): Eukaryota > Viridiplantae > Streptophyta > Magnoliopsida > Caryophyllales > Caryophyllaceae > Silene > Silene noctiflora. Next base: position 46,584 of record VHZZ01005172.1, read on the forward strand.
CGAATTATTAACCCAAAAACCCTAAGAAATTATAGAAGCGGCCCTAATCCCTTTGGCTTACAAGTTACACCAGACACTAACCAGCATCCCAAAAAAATAAGATTTAAGCCTTTAAGGCATACTGTTAATGAGGCAAATTCTAGGTTTGTATAAGACTTTTGTTTCCCTTCCCCTCCAATCAAAGAATTGCTTAGATAAGGGAGAATGTCTATGTTTATTAAAGCCTTCCTTTGAACAAGAAATACAAATTAATTGGCATTTGAAACTATAGCTCTAAAGTGAGAGAGAACTCGCCTTGCAGAAGGTGCCATAGAGACCCTTGGGACAAGATTTTCCAGTTATGGTTCCGTTTTCTCCAGCACCACCTTCAGCACCTCCAAGGCCTCCCCTGTGTCAAAACAACAGTACATCGATAAGTCACCGTGAGGCCGTATCCTCTGATACAAGCATGGCACATGAGACTGCAAACCCTGAACACACCCCAAGCCAATATTTATAAATCATGCCAAGAGCAAGTAAAAGCTGGGTAGTATTAGCATGAGAAGCTAAATGCAAAAAATTACCACAAACGGACAATGAGCTATTGCTGGCAAAGTAGGTTATTGGTTTAAATTTTACGAGGACGCGCTAAGAAACTCATTATTTTCATGTAAACACAACAAAATTTAAACCAAATTTCAAACTATCACAGAGCATAAAAGGCAACAATAACATGTTCTACAGTAAAGAGACTAAAGACCCCATCAAAGCTTGCAAGCCAGATACAAACCTAGCAAGAATGCTTCCTTTCACACTCGCAATTGGCTGATAAAGATCTCCTGTTGGAATGTTCGACCAGTGAAAATGTACCCTGCCACCAGCACCACCACCACCTCCAAGTGGGCCACCATTCCCACCAAAACTAGAAAGGCTTGCACTGTCGCCAACCATCAATGTTGTCAAAAACAAAAGAACCGTGCCACCAGATCCCCCGCCAAGCCCTCCACTTTGATTCCTGAAAATAGCATAAGCTTCGTGACCATCTTGGTAGCTTTCTCCATCTACTCTCACTGAACCCTCAACAAACAAGCTTGACAAAGGATGTTCTACCGAGCCGATTACTACAGAAACAAAAGAGAGCAAAAAAAATTAGTGAAAGTTCCAATCAAACCATTTTGGGAACATCATGAAAGGAGCATTCAAAAGCCTACAAATTATGATCTTAGGCAAGAAACAAATGCCCAAGAAATGTCATAAGAGAAGAAATAAAAGGAAAAAACAATTAAGTTACGTTACATTTAGATTAATTATTCGAAGTCCAGAAATTTACTAGCATCAAACAACAATGAAATAATAGTAAGTGTGAAATCGCAAGCATTACAACGTGAAGGCGAAGGTAGTATGTCAAAGCAATAACCCGAGGCTTAAAATCCACATGCCATCACCATCACACCATGTACGCATGGTGGTCAAATGGATCAGATCTAATACAGTCAGAAGCAGACTACCATTACTGAAAACAGAACCAGAAAAGAGTAGCAATTAACATATGTGATACAACAAAGAGAAAACATTTTCTATTAGAGCTAACGTGATAATATCACATTTCACAGACAAGAGTTTTCCTATAATGCCTTATATTACTTACCAACAATTCCCCCACCAGCAGTGACTCCAGCTATGCTGTCATTTCCACTTCCACTGCCAAGTTCACAAGGCAGGTCTTTATTTCCATATGACACACCACCCTCAGCACAAGTACCGTCATAGCATCCAGCTCCACCACTGCCACCGTGTCCACCACCACCACTCAGCCCATTACTCAAGACTTTTCCTTTGCCAATCCCACCAATACACCCTGTACAAATGCAGAACAAAAAGCACAGATAAATAATACATGTTTAAAATGAACTCATTACATATCTAACACCCAGAGATTGTCCAGCGAAGGGGTGATGATTGCTAGCTACTCCGTCCTTTTCACGACGATTTTCCTACTTGACTTTCTGTGGTCTCCAGGACGACACTTGACCCTATATTTTAGCATCTATATATTTATTTTTTGGTTGAATATATAATGTTCTGAAAGATTGTCTTATATAAATATTTTAGCATTATATTATAATTTTTTATATTTTTCAATATATTTGTCTAATACGTAACAAACACATACCCAAGCCAGATGCAGTTATTGCTCCTGAAGGCAAGACATCTATAGTCCTGGCTCTATGAAAATGAACAACTGACCCTGTTACCAAGCCTTCAATAATAACATCTTCAACTCTGCAAATCTGTTGTAAGCCTCCAAGTGAGTAATCAATTTGCTTATACAAATCAAGGGACAAATGTTTCCCACAAGGTCTACCTGAAGAGTGAAGGACAACGAAGAATTGACATTGCAATCTTCAGGAGGATGCAGTAATTCTCCAGGACACTCACGACGATCACAGTAAAGCCTAGAAGACCTACATAATAGAAATAGGAATTAAAGTCTGATTCTGTATCAAAAGTCAAAATGGTATAACAGTGTAGCTTAAACTTGTATTTTCATGCAGCCAAACTTACATATTAACTTTATCTGCACTCTCAAGAGGACCACGCAATATTGAACCAGGCCCAATCTGTTTAGAAAAAATAAAATCAAAACTAAATTAATTATACGCCAACCAAAATTTATCATCTTAGTAGCACAGACGGAAACAATAAAAACCTTCAAAACTCAGTGAGTCATGAAAGTTAAATAAGATCATTTAGATTATTATTATGCATGCATGGCCAAAACTAAGTAGTTATCGGTTCAGGTAAGAGTTAACATGGCAACTGCAGTCAATGATAAACATCACCGGCTGAATAGTTTACTAGAGAGGCTGCAAACGTGTACAACCTAGGACCGCGACTATATGATAAACCCATGATTAACAAGTACAATAACAATGATAATTTTGATTATTATTCGTACGAATCAAATTCCATTCTACACCAGTATTTCTCCCCTTTCCCTGCACATTGACCACACTAATGCCATATCTTCTCCAATCTCAAGGATTACAAATTGTTTTCGATTCCCTTTATCCATGGTTTCTTGGGTGTTGCTTCAACCCTCAAAATCTTAAATGTTCCTTAATCTTCAAGCCTCCTAAATTAGGAATCACACACAGCCAAATCATCTTAACCAATTCCACATCCCCTTACTTTATATGGCCGCCACACTTGCCTTCTCTTAAACACCACAATATTGCGCCAATCCTTCTTTTTATGGCCTCACGTTCCACAGTAACATACACATCTCCTCCACATTCATTTGTTAAATGTGACAATGTTTACAGCCCACCATTCAATGTCATACAGCTGCAGGCCTGCCTAATTGTGCTTTGTAGAATTCATCCACCTGAATTCTTTCCCTGCACTAGTTCATACCATTGACATTTCCATCCAAACCCTTTATCAATTTCAGTTCCCCTAATTCCAACCCTTCAATCTTATCCTTCCCTAGGCATAAGCAGCCTAACCCTTGCATAGTTTGTCTATGTCTCGCATAGTCAGGCTGCATTAGTTTACTCTTCCTCATTGTACCCTTCTCCATTGTCATCAAAATCCCGATTCAAAAACCAACGATTTTACAATTTTACAATAAAAAAAAGTTTGACCGATCTGATCCTACGATTCTATTCACGGTTGTAGTCTTACAATCCTATTCATTTGAAAATTTCAAGAGGTAGGATCATAATAAGATCCTACGATCCCACAATCAGATTTTATCGTAGAAAAATAAATATGTATTTTTATTTGAGAACATCGTAAAACCCAAATTCCGTGTAAGTTGTAGAAACACGCTCATATAAAGATTCTAAAAATATTAGTTATCAATAATTTATGGATAAGTATTACTAAATAAGTATTTTGATTTTCAAATATATGTTTTTACCACCATGTGTGTGTTCTCCGGCGGATTGCGCACCCAGTAGTGGTGGTTGTTTCACTGGTTGTGGTGGTCGTCGTAAGCGGTCGTGGTGACATGGGGGAAGTGGTGTATGGTGGTCAGGCAAGTACGTGGTTTGGTGTGTGGGCGGTGGCATCTCTGGTTGAATGATGGGTGATAAAGTGGCGGTGGAGTGGTGGGACTGAATTTCGTTTTAAGATTAATCTAATTGCTAACAAGGTTTGCTGTAATTATTGTCTCACCTGTCATTAATTAGTGTTTCATATTAGTTTTTCTTAAGAACCTTGTATAAAGCATATGGGAGGAACAATAAGATGTGGAGGGAGTATGATTCAATGGTTCAAAATAGCTAAATTAAAATACGTAAAAAAGCCACATATGATATTTCAAAAAGATTTGAATCATGACTCACATATTAATAAAACCTCATTAGAACATCTGGACATCAAATGCAAGTTTGAAGTGCTCCCACCCTCAATATTGTTGTTTTAGGTTATGCCTCACTACGTGAAATTATTAAAAAAAGAGGACTATTATTATAATAATTATTCAATTTTCCAACAAACGGGTATCATCTATTGTTAGTACTAGTCTTAAATCCGTGCAATTGCACGGATATGCTATTTCAAACATTTTTTACATCAGAAAAGAAGTACAAAAACATGTTAACTTTTGCTTCAAATCATAATTAAGAGAATGTAAATGACGGCCAAAATAAAGACATTGTATTTAACAATACAATTCACCTCCAATGTATTCAACAAAAGTAATTTAAAAGAAAAAGAATTAGGAAAGTCTAAATTCTCTTATTGCAAACATTCTCTTAATTCCCTTTGTCTAGTTAGATAAGTGTAAATTCTCAGAACTCATATTTTTTTCCCGTGTAAATTCATCTGAAAGAATCTTTAATACCACTGTTATTTGAAAATAAATTAAATATAGACGTTTTCTTTAGTAATGTCGTTTTTAAGAGTAGAATGGTAGTAAATATTAATCGGTTGGCCCGTGGGCATTTCCAAGTGTCCATACCCACCCAGCCGCCCATTTAACTTGGACCTTCGAATTGTTTATTTTTTTTTTTTAAATATTTGTCCAAAGTTGTTAAGAATGCGGGACAGGCCTAATGGGGTGGGGGCCTCGGGGGTTGACCCGTGATTCCGTGAACAACCATAGAATAAATTGTCAAATCTTATAATCTTATCCAATTTTTTGTAAGTTTCAATCAATTGGCTGTATCGTGTGCTCGTATTAAATTTGGGGCGTATTTGGTACTCCGTCATCCGTCCCAATCATTTGTTCACCACATGATGGAAATAAAGCCAAAACTTTGGCATTTTCTAGGCAAATTGTCAGGTGATTTGGTGTGTATTTGACCCGTCTAAAACTTAAGACACATAGTGTCCTTCTTAAATGAGAATTTGTGTTTTAGTTATATGTTACGGTGTATTTATTGTCAATATTAATTTCAAAAGTTTAATGATAGGCATGCATTACAAACTTAGCCGTATAAACAAAGCTAATGGAATTCCCAGACAAAGACTAATCAAGCCCATTGCATCATTCATAATCCAATTTTTGCATAAACTCAATATATACCCACTTTAAAACCCTAATCAAATAATTTCATTGCCATACTCATTTTCTCCACCACCGCCTTACTCATTTTCTCCTTTCTCTGCTTGCATATCTCCTTCTGTTTACATACCTTCTCCTTCTACCGCAACACCGCCTCCATACTCCTTCCAACACTTCCTCCATTTCACTCTGTCATATTATTTCATTATCCGCTACCTCGTTCTATAAAATTGGGCTACGACACATTACGGTGCTAAGACTAATATATTTATGTTTATTTAACTTCAGTCGACCAGATTTTTTTTTAAATAAAGTTTCGAAAAAAACTAATGAAAATTTCAATTGTCAATCTCTCTCTTTTTTTTTTAATTTTAGATAGATTGTATTGAGTTTATGTTTTTTATTTGCTAAAATAAGGGTAAATCAATATTTTTATATAACGTTTCAAAGAGTCTTTTAAAATGATGATATTCTAATTTTGTAGATTTTACTAAATTCTCATATTGTGCAGGTTTAAGCTTCTAATTTTTTTGCCTTCATTTTTACTTAATTTTTCTAATAATTTTTTTCTCTTTCGGCAGTTTGTAGGACCATTTCAATTATATGAAGTTTGTGTAGTACTGTTTCGTTTTTCAGATACAAGTGATTAAGAATTTTCTTAATTGTGTTTTTTTTTTGTTTTTATTCAATTTGATTAATTAGTTCCTATTAGTAAGATTTGCTTTCCATATTTTATTGATTTTTTAATCAGAAAAGGCAAAAAAATTGTCCAATTAATCATCTTCTTTGGTTGCATGAATGATGAGTCATATTTATATATACATTTATGCCTCCCTTTAACTGCCTTTTGTATGGATTTCGTGCTAGAATATGTCTTTTAGAGGCCTTTTATGTTAGAATGTTGTTACTGCCGCTATTTGGTGTTTAATGCAGAATTGATGCATTTGAGGAGCAAAAGAATGAAATGAAGCACCGCGGAATGGCATAAAGGAATACACGAAGCATGGCACGGATATCTAGAGGAAGAGAAGAAAAGATAAGATGAAGAAGTGACGAAAAGAGGACTTCAGATTACTAATGCCTACTTTGAGGAGCCATAACTTGCGTTCTACAAATGATAATCAAGTGATTAAAGTTGGAGGTGAAAGCTTATCCTCTTAGATTTCCAACGCCACCAAGAACGCTTGATTTGACCAAGTAACGAAGAAATGGCGACCGTTTGAAGTTCAGTGCGCATTGCAGAAATATGCCGAGAAGTGCATACTCGATCAAGCTCGATCGAATCGAGTCCACAGAGGCTCGATCGAGTATCCACCAAGAGTCCGACATCAACGAAGACTTTCCTTATTAGATTTATTTCATGCTATATATACCAAGCTCGACATATATGTTTAGGAACATCTTAATTACCCTAGTTTTCAGTACTTTTACAATAACTCTCTCTAAATACCTAGATTAGTTTATTTTACATATTGCATTCGGATCTAGACCTTGTTCATTATTAATTCCCTACGGTATTTTATTCAATCTTTCTTTAGTACTTTCAATAATCTATGTTTATCTTTTATGTTCTTAATTATGCTTCCTCTAATTATTATTGTTGTTCTTCCCTTTAGTATGAGTAGCTAAATTTCTAATCTAGGGTGAAAGGGATCTAGGTTGTTAGAAGGGGTAAAAGCTATGAATTGATAGTTAAATCTGCTTATTCATTGTTATGTTCASTTATTGTTTGAATCTAGTTAATTAGTTTCGGCAGGATTAATTAATTAGTACAGCGAACTAGGATTTCTACCGACCGGATAAAGACTAGTATAGGCCACGATAACTGAATGGAACTAGTTTAATAATAGCAACCGCATGTTAGGCTAGATCTAAAGGACATATAGAATCGACTGATCATATGTACTTAAACAACGAGTTAGCCCTATCAATGAATTAAATTACACCCCGTATAACTACCTAGTGAACCAGATCCCTAAACTTCTTTTATATTATTGATTTCATCTTATTTACTTAATTACAATTAGTTTATAGAAATCAAACAAACAAACCCCCATTAAACTGTTACCTTAAGACGAACTTAGACAATAACAAATAGATTACACCACCTCCTTGTGGAATCGACCCTGACTTATCACTAGCTATTTTGTTAGTATAATTTAGGTTTACTTTGATTAAGGTGATACGACTTTAGCCTTATCAAATTTGGCGCCGTTGCCGGGGAGGCAACTGTTATTTGTTTGTTATTTGTTTATTTTGTCTTTTTGTTTCAAGGAACCTAGTTCCTTGAGACAGTTTTTACGCTTTTCTTGTTGTTTTCGTTTATGCCCAGGTCAGAACTACTCCCTTTAGATCCTGAACCTCCCTTTAGATCCTGAACCTGAGAAGACTTTTCGCTACAGACGGAAATTTCAGAGAGAAGTGAGTCAAGTAGAAGACTTGAGTATACTTGACATTAATACGGAGCAAATTACTGAGTCAGAAAACCCGTCCCAAGAGGGAGACACATTTTCTGACACCCCTGATTCAATCCCTTCACTAATCAAGATGCCTACTTTAGCTAGTCATTCTGAGCCCACCATGGCTTCTATTCCAAAGGGATTC